>SRPT01000649.1:0-17423 GCA_018360205.1 Claviceps digitariae
CCAGTCTTTTTTACACTTGCTTTGGCCCGCTCCGCGCCGTTGGTCCGGGCCCAACGGGCGAGCACATCCGTTCGTCCAGCCATGGCGATTCGTCACCGTCACCACGTTGGCCAAGACCCCCCCCTTTCTCCTCCTGTTTGAATATCCCCCTCCCCCCTCCCACCACGCAGTTGGTCAAATGCCTCGTCTGCATCGGGTACATGGACGTAGCAGCAGAAGGGGGGGAAAGGGGGGTGCTCCAGCGCATGAAATGCATATGTACATATGTATGTACATATGTACATGTACATGCATCGGGTATCCATGCGAATCAACACTGAAAAGCACCAATTCTACTTTACCATGTTGCATATTGCAGTTGCATACATGTAGTTTCTGGCATTTCTTTGTTTCTTTTTTTTTTTTAAAAAAAAAAGTGAGAAATAAACTGTTTATTCACACACGCTGCGCGAGGCCGAGACAACAAGAATGGGAAAAAAAGCTTAAAATGCAAATTCATATATTGAATCTTTGCTAATATATATTGTGTCTTATATTTCATGTTTCAATTTCCATTGTTATCGTTACGACGACTCGAGGGAGGGCATTTTTTTCTTTCCACACGGCCTTCTCGAAAACTTTCCATAGCTATGAATCATGATTTTTCCTCTTTTGAAAAAAAAAAAAAAGACAAAACAAAACACACAAGACACCATGTATCATGCACACAAGACACATTGTACCTATACAATGTACACAAGGACACGCCAGTCGATCCATGCCCCATGAAAGCATTTTGTTTCGACACGTGCATGCATATTTCCGAGACATGCTCGCAGGGTGGGTGGGTGGTGGGCATTGTGGTCGATCCGAGGGGAGAATCTCACGGGGCTTGTATTTTGAATTTGGTATTTTTGCATGGTGAAATTTGAGCAGCTGTTAAACACACACACGTATTTACATGTATTTGTAAGAACAATGAGCAGAGCGAGATATCTAAAGCTATGGACAATCCCCTGCGCAGCGCCCACGGAAACGACAATATATTGCCACTCGGGGAGGTGGAATAGGCCAGGCCTGACAAACGAACCAAAAAAAAGAAAGAAAGAAAAATCATAGACGCCTCTCCAGATCGACCCAGTCAGAGAGTCCTCTACGGGCATCATGCCCAACAACAAATGAAGAGCTAAAAGCTAAAACAATAGACGCGGAATAGATGCACCGATTAAGATCCGGGCCATCTGGATCGCCGCGGGGGGGCGCCGCCACACACGCCCGCCCGCATGGATGCAAGCCTAAGTATGTACATATGTACATATGTACATGCATACTGCATTAAGTAGTACCTACTGGTAAGTAGTACTTACCTACCTGCATGCACGCACATGCGAGCATCCAACCCCTAGTGATAAAGCATGCGCTGCACACCTGCCTGCACACCTGCACCACCGGAGGGTGTGACGGGCAGAGGGACGAACCAGAACTCATTGACGAGACATTTTCAATATATTCCCCCCCTGCCCCCGTGCCCCTGCTGCATGTGGCGCAATTCCCTTTGACGTCCCCTCCCCTGCCGGCCCGGGGCACAATGGCGGATCAGTGACTGTTCCCGGCCCGACAAGCCTGGAGTTGGGAGCTGGGAGTTGGGAGTTGGAAGTTGGGTCTGGTGCATGCTGCCGCCCGCGTAGGGCAGAATAGCCCAATCGGTATACAATGCGCGCAACCTTGTGCTGATTAGAGCATCCCGAAAGAAACAAAAGAAAAGGACGAACGGGAGGTTCCTGTCTTGCGTTGAGGCAAATAAAGTAGTAAGACCCATCTTTGCCGGTGGGCCAAGGCAAAAAAGGAAAAAAAAAAAAAAAAAAAAAAAAAAAAAGCAAGAAAAAAGCAAGGAAAAGAAAGAAGCCGTGTCTTGTCTTCTCAAGCGCAGATCCAGAAGCCGTGTTTGACAGTTCTGTGCATTACAAGAAGACAGAAAGAACGAGAAGTAGTTTTTTTCCAGATAATATGTTTTTCCTCTGGTGGTTGTGTGACAGACGAGAGGAAGGGGCAATATTTCTTCTTCTTCTTTGTTTTCTTGCGATAGCCCCTTTTCCCGCATCATTTATTCACGATGCCGTCTCGTTGAAGCGTAATTTGGTCATTCTGCTTTCTTTTCTTCTTGGTTCTTTGGCCCGGCCCGTTGAGTAAATACATAGTCCGTTGCCGGTCTTTTAGTGGCTGGGAAGGGAGACGCTGGATTTGTTCGTCATGCAAGGTTATATGAGGTTATATGAATGAACTCAGTCTGACCTGTCTCTTTTGATGGGCCCATTTTTACGCTATTGTCATGATGAGAGTGACTTGGCGCGTGGGTGGGACGTTTTGCATCCTGATGAGACGGAATGATAGAAGGGTGGGCGGGAAAAGCCTTGTTTTTTTTTAATGATGACTTGGTTTATGAGTTATTTAACTCAGGAGGAGGATGAGCGACATGCAATACTTTACAATGATGTGCTATGAAGGTTGGATTCAAACGGGCCAGCTTCAACCCGAGAGCGCCATGTCCCAAGAATAAAAACCACATGGACATGTCTCACGGGATAGCGTGGTGCATTAAGAACAAAGCTTAGCAGGACAGTGTGTATCAAGTCGACGGGCTGATCAACAGTAGTCGAGATGTCCCAACGTTCACTTTGCTCCATTCACCACATATAGTGCCTAGACCGGTCCTTGACTTTAGCCACTGGCTTTGCGTCGATTATTCCCCCATTATATCTGAAGAATGAGGCCAGCAGGAGGGCCAAAACATCTCACGACGGCCGAGAAAAAAGAAGGAATCAAAGAGAGATAGAAGAGGAAATGGAAGAAAGAAGAGAAAAAAAAAACAGTTGTGTCAAGTAAGAAACACAAAATGATCCTCAACGCATTCGCTTCCCAATCGTGTACGTATCCGCATGTATAAAAACAAGTGTTACCACAACTCATCCGAGTCTTTTACCATCTCCATGGTGGGGGTTTTCGGCACCAGTTTCTTCATCCTCTTTCGGTCCTCTCTAGTGACCAGAGACGGCGTGACGGGGATAACAGGAGTGAATGGCTGATACGGAGAATATGGCACGGCACCGGCCGTCATGGGCGTGCGACCGGTTGTTGGCGAGAGCGGCCCTCTTCGCTCAAAGACGGTCTGTTTTGTGGTATAAGAGGTGGCCGACGGGGAGCTCATTGCGGGCTCGTAAGCTCTCAGAGGTAAATTGCCGCCCGTTCGCACCGCTGATGGCGCGTTTGCCCTGGAAAATGTGGCACCAGGCTTGGGCGATAACGGCAGAGTCGAAGCGAGATTTGCATTCGATTTGCGCGAGGGAAAACCCAAAAGAGGTGTTTGTGAGTGCTCCGAGGTCGCCGATGCAGGATCGACTTCTGAATTTGCCTGCGATTCTTTCCAGGGATGAAGCTGGCTGTTCACCCGCTGATCGATGCTCTGGATGCCCTCGGGCGTAAAGATCGGAGTAGGATCTTGAGCTTTGCTGACCTGGGCACCAAAAGACATCCGATCGCTTGGAACTGGCGGTGGGGGTAGAGGAGCGTACTTTCGTGGGGGTATCGCGCTCATTTCTTGCGATTCGTGTCGGGGGAATGTTGCGGACTGAGGAGTCATGATTGGCGACGAGATATTCACCCCCTTGACATGCTTCTTCCGTGGCGAGAGCAGAGAGGCAAGAAAGGCCGATGTTTTGGATTGTGCCTTGTCGGCTTGAGCCTTGTCACCATGTGCCGCTGCCTTCAGCTTCAGGTTGGCGGGCTTGACTCTGCCCTTTTTGGGGGATGTGACAGACTTGTCTGAGCGCGACATGCTATCGCTTGGTCCAGAACTGACAGGCTCGTCCAACACAGTACCCCGCTGGATGGCATCCTCCTGCTCCAAGACATGCTTGTACATCTCATCGAGCTGAGCTTGTGCCATGTCGTTCTGTACACAGATGGCTGACTGCTCAGCGGATGGCTCTGCTCCAGAAGCGCTGCACGTCAAGGTTGGCGGAGGGTGAATATTCGGTATGTTGGCGCGAGGAGCGAGCGGCTGCTCGTCAAGTCGGGTTTGCACAGGCAAAGGATGCGAAGAACTCGCGAGCACTTCTCTAAGTGGATTGCTGATTTGGAATGGATTGGATCCGTCAATTGGCGATTCGTCGCCGTATAGTGGCTTTGGAGTCTGATAGTCGATCCCGTCGATGCCCAGCTGGAGATGCTCGCGTCTTTTCTTTGCAAGCGAGAGTAGGACAATGGCAACCACCACCAAGGACAAGCCGTATGCCGCAATAAGACCAGCGATCTGAGCGGGTAGATACTTGGTGTCTCTCAAAGCACTGGCTGAAAATGCCGGGCCGTCTCCGGGGCTTGGTGCAGGGCTCCAGTCTATATGGAGAGGATTGCTGTCTCTCTTGGTCCTGTCGAGAGCAGTCCTTGCACCAGTTGGTCCTGAATGAACGAGCGATATAAAGCGAGTAAACGTGAGCAGTATCAGTGTGGAGAACAGTTGAAGCTGCCTCGACAGCATCGTGGAGAGAAAGGTGAGCTCTTTATGGCGCCAATCGCGACGTGATGTGACCTCCTAGAGGGGCTGCTCTTAAAGAGACTGCTCTTGGAGCGACTGTTGACGGAACATGGCGTGGAAAGGGAGTGACAAAGACGGGAAGTGGCTACGAGCAACACGACGAGGCATCGTTCCGTATATACCTGTCTCGACTCCTTGACGACAAGCGCTGGGGCTGGGCGCGCAGTGGTCCACGTCCGGGCCGTTCTGCGAATTCTTACATAGCTGCGGTAAAGCTGGTTGGACAACGGAGAGCATATGCTGCTGTTCTGGTGATGTGAAGGTGTGTGATGGCCATGCGTGCGGAGGGGGTCGTGCAGCTTTGATGCGTTTCTGGTTGGATGCGAGGTCGTCGTGACAGGGATGCTAAGCGCCGAGCTCAAAGTGATGGGCATCCCGCCCTCATGATTGGCTGCAAGGGACATGCCAGCCTCCGCCCCCTTTTCCTTGTAAAACATCTCGACGAGGAGTCAATCTCACCCCAAGAGTGAACCAAATTGCGAATGAGTTTCATGTGTTGCGTAAGAATCCTTCGAATATTGAAATGGGAAATGTGAGAACTTGCTCATCTACTAAAATGGTACGACAGATTCCTCATCTACATAGGTACATATGTATGTAAGTAGCATGTACTTCGGACTGATCCATGCGGACTTGCTCTATCGGTAAATGTCCACCACGTGACGTCGCGACTGTCAGGCGTACGCCTGGACGCGCTTTAGTCTACACTTCAACCTCACAGGACAACTGGAGTTGCTCAAAAAGCAAGTATTTGCTCTCTCCGTAGCGGCTTAGCTGCTCGTTCTCTCCCTTTTTTTCTTTGCGTAATGTTGCGTTTTTTGCTGCCAAAGTTGTGTCGTCCCAATTTGTCTCCATGTCGCATGTTCGTGGCGTTCTTCGCGACGCGTCATCTCGATCCCATGGCCGCCGCAAATTCGAATGCAGTCTCCATATCGGAGTCACTGAACAACGCTCAACGCCGTGCTGTCACGTGTAACGCACCTACAGTAGCCATACTGGCCGGCCCAGGAAGTGGAAAG
This sequence comes from Claviceps digitariae, assembly GCA_018360205.1. Taxonomy (NCBI): domain Eukaryota; kingdom Fungi; phylum Ascomycota; class Sordariomycetes; order Hypocreales; family Clavicipitaceae; genus Claviceps; species Claviceps digitariae. The sequence continues at coordinate 5,590 of SRPT01000649.1, forward strand.
ACACATACGTTGACATCTCGTGTCGTCTGGCTGATTCAACAAGCGGGCTATCAGCCTGCCAACATCATTGTCGCAACATTTACCGTCAAGGCTGCCAGGGAGATGAAGGAGCGGATTGGAAACATATTGGGTAATGGGCTCGAGAATAAAATCGTTTTGGGAACATTTCACTCGGTTGCGCGCCAATACCTGGCGAGATATGGCAAACGGATCGGGCTAGACTCCAAGTTCGCCATTGCCGATGACGGCGACTCTCGCGCCATCATTCAAAGGATCATCAAACGCCAAGACTTGAAACTCGAGCCTTTAGTGGTCAAGGCTTGGATCAGCAAGAAAAAGTCCAAGGGAAGTGCGGAAACGCCCAAAAATGAAACGAAGCGAGACCACCCGTCTCTGGATATCTGCTACAGGGAATATCAAGAACATCTTGCTAGAGCGAATTTACTAGACTACGACGACTTGTTGGTACGATGCGTTCAACTACTTCAGGATCACCCTTCCTGTGTGTCCAATATACAGGCTGTGCTCATTGACGAGTATCAAGACACCAATGGCATACAGTACGACCTGATGAGGCTCTTTGCTCAGGCACGACAAAGAATTACCATAGTGGGAGACCCAGATCAGAGCATCTATGGTTGGCGGTCTGCGGAAATTAAGAACTTGTATCGCTTCCTTGAAGATTATCCCGAAACGGTTGAAGTTGCCCTGGAAGAAAACTACCGTTCTTCCAAACATATACTCGACATGTCATTACAAGTCATTCAGCAAGACACCAAACGTTATGAGAAAGCTCTTTTGCCAATTCACACCAAGGGCACGAAGCCGGTCCTCAGAAAGCTCAAAAGTTCATTCGCCGAAGGAGAATGGATTGTTTCAGAATTGAGGAGGGTGATATTAATGCTTGGGGATTCGCTCAAGAATGAGGACATCGCGATACTCCTACGTTCAGCGTCACTATCAAGACACATAGAATCCGCTCTGGGAAAGGCAGGCATTTCCTACCGAATGATTGGCGGGCACAAGTTTTACGAACGCAAAGAGATCAAGATCCTGCTAGATTACCTACGAGTGGTACACCAACCGAACAACAATGATGCTCTTATACGCATAATCAATGTGCCTCGGAGGGGCATCGGCGAGGTGACCCTGAAGTCTCTCCTAGAAGAAGCCGAGAGATGCAAAATCAGTCTCTGGGCTCTGCTATGGGGCCATTGCCGTGGTGGACGACGAGCAACAAGCAAGATTCGGCCAGTCATGGAGCAAAAGCTCAACACGGAACTGCTAAGAATCGTCTCTGCATTGCGACAAAAGGCAGATCAGATGAGTCAAGCGGAACCATTCACCTTGTTAGACCTGATCAAGTATCTTGTCGAACAACTCAATTTCAAAAAATACCTCGAGACAGAATATGAAGAGGAGCACGAGCACCGTTGGGCCAACGTACAAGAACTATTCAGCTTGGCCGGGGATTTCATGCGTGATTTTGGAAATCCTGACGAGGACGAGTTGCAGTCCATTGATCAAGTGGAACAAGCAAAAGAGGACGACATTCTGGGTAGATTTTTGGCCAACATAGCGTTGGCAACAGACGCGCAATCAGACGACAAACAGCAAGACAAGACATCCCAAGTGACGATATCGACCATTCATGCTGCCAAGGGTCTGGAATGGCCAGTCGTCTTCGTTCCTTCGGTCTATGAAGGCTCGATACCACACTCTCGAGCACACGACATTGACGAGGAGAGACGGCTGCTTTACGTGGCGATGACTCGCGCCAAGGCTCTGCTTTACCTGAGCTGCCCAATTTATGGATCTCAAGGATTCAGCAACGAGGTCGAATTGTCGCCGTTTGTGTCTCCATTTAAAGCAGCCTTCAAAGCACAGGGACCGTCGTTTGATCGACAAGTTGTTGAAGGTATCGGCAAAATACTTGGTCGAGTAGTCCCATCCGAGAAGGCAATCTTTGACAAACTTCCTCCATCGTTCTGTCCCGAAGATAATCAATTTCCCATTAATCCATTCAGTCGGACCGGGAGTCCATCCTCTCCCAGGCAAATCGCCCACGCACTGAAGCGACAAAAGACAAGGTACTCCCCCTCAAGTCGCCGCAGCTTCTCAGATGAGGCGCAATGGAAACCAGAGTATGCCACTACGATGGAGCAGAGCGACGGATTCACCATGCCCTCGGCATCGGGTTTCGTCACTGCTGGTGCTCTCGCGGCATCTGGAGTGAAAGCGGCCACATTATTTGCCGCCGAAGAGACGGAAACTAAACGTGGACCGAAGACGGGAACCACCAAGAGACGGCCGGACCAGCGGAGTCTTCTTGGATTTATAACAACAGAGGCCAGGGCACCCGCCACCACCATGAGTAAGAAGCCTCAGCCAGTGGACCATTCTTTGGCACGATATAAGGCCGCCGCATCCAGAGCGGCTCATCGCATGACGGTGCCGCAACCCCCCTTGTGCAATCCGGAAAAGTCTCCAATCGATCCAGAATTTACGAAGCATAAGGTTCGCGGATCAAAAACAACTTCACGAAGCATCACTGGCAAATCATCTGCGAGTGAACTGCCAGGCAAGCAGTACGCCTGCTTCTCGAGTTCTCCTCCTAGACAAGAATCCCCTGAGCCAACCGATGATGGGACATCAGCTACAGATGCCGCGCCTCGACAAGCCATGATGACCTTTCACTCGACGACGTTTACAGCAATCAAGCCTGTCGGAGGTGTGAGACGGCCAGTCGGGTTAGGACCGCCACCATCCATGGACCGATTGCGCAAACCGTTTAAGCCATTGACGATTCACCGTCCACAAGAATCTGCCACGAAAGTCGCCACAGCAAAGAGCTATACGGTTAATGGGGGTAAATGGAAAGACGTCGGACAAACGCGTTGAGTTGAACGCCCCGGTGCTCGCCATGGCTTGGCCAATGTCGGTGGAAACCACATTATCAGATGGACATTGGGAGGTGGAGAAGTGAGCGTGCTATCACAACATGCATATAGGCGTTTCGTATTGGTATGTTTTAATTGTGTTAGATTTTTCAGATGAGTGGCTAACGAGATCAAGATGTCAGGAGGTGGAGGAAGTTGGCATAAAATCTTGATCAGAACCAATCTTGTATTCATCGCACACTCGAATTTCATCCAAGTGTGCTTCAACCCAGGGATCAGAGCAGCTTCACACCGGGTGCTGAGGCCCGCAGAGACGAGGGAGGTCTACATGCATATGAACATATGTATATGTGTATATGTGTATATATACACGGGTAGTAAAATAACTCTAGATGCTCATGGCAGCGTTGGATATGTTAGTTAGTCCCTCTACTTTTGTGCAACGCCAGCACAACAATGCAATGAATAGGGTTTGTACCAGCAAGATAATTTGTCGTGGTTGCCCGCCTCACAGCTCACAATGGTTCTTTTCTTTGCAGTTTTATAATGATGCAGTTTTATAAAAATAAGAAAAATAAAAAAAAAATAAAAAAAACAAGGATTAAAATGACTAGACCAGTGTCACCAGACCCCGACTTCACCAGCCCCACCAACCCACCCCCACGTCACCCTGCCCCATCCAGGCTCCTCAAAAGCCTACGTCAGTCAACCAGCCATGCTCACAGCGAGCAATTATCTCTTTCCCCCCAATCCCAAAAGTTCAATCCAGCCAGCCTCACTCTTCCTCTCCTCCTCCCCTCCCCCCCCCGAAACAGCAAACAAAGCCTCACCAACACGAAACGATTCAATAAACCCTCCCCCGCTAACAGCACAACAATCTTTGCCGCCACCGATTTTCTGCCCTTGCGCCCTGCTCCGCTCCGCTGTGCCCGCGCGGCCCTCTTTTTTGGGGGGGTTCCCTTTTTTTTTTTTTTTTTTAACGAGGCCTGCTTGAGTAGACTTTTCCTCTCATTTTTGTTGAACGAACAAAAAAAAAGCAGGAGTGTTGGATTATTTTGTGGTGAATTGGGGCATTCTTACTGGGTTGGTTTGGAAAATGGCGTCGCAGTATGAAGGTTCGTAGAGTGGTTATCTTTATGGTGCGGTTCTTGTCTTTGTATCGACTTTGGTGTCCAGACCTCCCCACCCTTCTTCCTTTCTTCTCTCTTTATTGCGCGTGGTTTTTCGAGTTTCTAAACGAGCTATAACACGGACTATATATAAAGAGAGAAAAAAAGACAACACAAAAAAGTGCCAAGTGAAAAAAGAAAAAAAAAAGGAAGGGAAAAAAAAAACTAACACCCCTCTAGTAGAGCACAATGTGCAATTCTCCGCCCCAGCCCCCTCCACCCGCCGCATAAACATGGCCTCCTTCTTCTCGCTCCTCGACCGCGTGTCCTCCTCTGGCACCGCCACCCCGCACAACAACCCCAACGCGACGCCCACGCTGCCCGACGTGGCCAACGTGTTTCGCCTGCTGCAGGACCAGATGCAGACGCTGGCTGCCACGGCGCCGGACCACGAAAACCGCTCGTTTCTGCTGGACCTGGTGTCGGTGCTGGAGGGGGACATCAACGATCCGCCTTCGCAGCTCGAGGGCGTGGGGCAGGACTTCTTGGATGGGCTGGATAGGGTGAAGCGCAAGACGCTGGGCGGGGGGGACGACTGCGCGATTTGCAGGATTCCGTATCTGGAGGATCAGTATTGCTTGGTGGTGGAGCTGCCGTGTAAGGGGAGGCATCGCTTTGATTTGGAGTGCGTGGGGCCGTGGCTGAGGAGTAAGGGAACGTGTCCTATGTGTAGGGAGGAGATGGGGAAAAAGAAGGAGGAGAAAAAGAGTGTTGGTGAGTCTGTGGAGGAGGATGGTGAGGAGGAAGATATGGACATGATGTATGCTTGAAGCCGGCGGACTTTTTTGCGTTGAAGCGTTTTTTTTTTTTTCCTTTTATTCTTTCGGAATCAGGCATGGCAACACATAGGCGCACCGCGTGATGTAGGAGGGCTATTCGATGTGGAAGAGCGAAAGAGGCGTCTGCATCAAACGACAGATCACGACATGGCCAGAGGATATGACATTCCTTATCTTGGGTTCTTGTCGCAGATCAAATTGCAGACCAAGTTCTTAGACTTTGTAGATTCTTCCGCAACCAACCATTTTCTTCTTGATCCATGTTTCTGTTCATCTGTCATTCTGTCATGCTGGACCCATCTCAGCCTCCAATCTCCTTCATCATCTCCAACGTCTTTTGTGCCTTTTCCTTGGAAACACCACTCCCCACACTCGCTCCCAAGACGCCAATTCTCTCACGCCAAAAATCCCACCGCTCGATAGTGAGTCCAGACTGATCACTCTTGAACAAGCTTCCGGGCTTCAGGGCGCGCGTCTCCATGGCGCTCAACTTGATTTCCTTGGTTGCGTTCTTGTGCAGTTCCTTGCCAGCATGGACGATCCACTCATAGATGGTGGCAATCATGGCGTCTTTGGCACTGGGTCGGTCCTCGAATGGCTCTTCCAGACCGAACCGCAGTTCCCAGATGGCAAAATTGTGCCAATCTTGAAGAGCGGCGCCGTAGATGCGGGCGGCGAATGAGTTGAGCGAGACCCATTCTTCGACTGGGCATGGGTCGGTGTCGGTTACGTCGTCAAAGTTGGGGGAAACTATTGCGTTTATTTTTTGTTGTCAGTGCTTGACTAAAAAAAAATGCGTTTGACCTTGTTTGTGCTTCGTGCCCATTGTCACAATGAGAGAGAGAGAGGAGAGACGTCTTTCTGGAGACTCTCCCGGAACAAACACCAACAGCAGCAGCATCGTAGAACTCACAAGACCATGAATCTCTCATGATGGGTCCCAACATGGGCAATTCGCTCCACACTCTCGTCCGCTGCCCCCACATCTCAACCTCTTCATCTCTCTTGGTCTTCAGTTTGGCCACCGTCAGGACGAGCAGCTGCTGGCGCTCGTCATCATCCGCGGGAATCACTCTGACCACGCCGACAAAAATGGACCAGAAGCTCCACAGCCAATCTGATGCTTCGAGGGGGTCGCTCGGGTATAGGCGGTCGATTTCACAGGCGGTCTTTTCGGCCGAGTCTTCGGTTGGGGGTAAGGTGTTGACTGCGTTGGAGATGACGGAAACGATCTGGGGAGCATGTTTTGACTTGGAGTCTTTGCAGACGGAACCGACGTCTATGGATTTGGCCATGGTTGCTGATTGGCCCGTGGAGACAAAGTAGTTACGACGGCGGCGGATGTTGATGTCGTTTTGGGAAGAAGCACACGGAGGGACCGGAGATGAAGTGTGGATTGACCACGTTGCTGTCGACAGGTTGTGTCGGTGTGTGAGATTGTGATGCGGAGAGAGCTTGCCTGTCAAGATTAGGGAAATGGCAGTTTGTTGCAGAGGCCAGAGGCCAGACGACCTGCAGCTGTCCTGTTCCTGTAGGCAGAGGAGTGGGCAAGGACCACTTCGTAGTTGTCCCCTTTTTTTTTTTTTTGAAACCTGCTCTGGGCTCAACACGGCGACTTGTCTGATGGCGGTGGCCAACTCGCCAACCTATTTGGGAACCGTTACTTCCTGATCGCAGTCGTGAGTGCGTCGTCACTGAACAGCAAAATGTCGGCCATGGACTCATCAACGGTACGTACTACCGAGTCCTGACCTACCTTACACCCGAAGGCGGGGCAGCACGGCGGCCGAAAGCGCCGAGAAGGCTACACTGCGGTAGTTACCCACATATTCTTCGACTGCTAATTGGATATACCCGAGGGCTGCTCTAATAAGCTGTTTGCTGAATGCGGGTAGGCACGGAGGTGTAGCCTTCTCGGCTTAAGTACAGCCCAATTCACGCACCACGATGGGCTGCTTGCCTTCTTACACACGTCATGATGAATCGTCTTCTAATGGCACGTGTTTCATCAATTCGCGTCCCCCACTTTCTCTCTCTCTCTCCACATGCTTCCAAAGGCCCAATTTCCCCTGAAGCGCGAATTTGTGTTGCTGGCGCGGAAGCAAGGTCGAACCCAGTTGCTGGATTTCGGCACACTATCAGCCTATACTTTTGTTGTGCATACATCATGTATGTAAAGTACTTACAGTATGCGGGACTCCTAAAACAGGAACAGGGGGAGAACATTATCTTGTTGTGGTCGCTTGAAGCCGATAATAAGTCTCCGGGATGTAACAGAAAAGTGGAGAGGAAAGAGGAATGGGCTGGCGAGTGTGTCGCAGAGTCACGGCAGGAAGGTGGGACTGGTTCACCCGCATGCACAGCTCTTTCCAAAGTCGAAAGCGACGGCTGCACAATGCATATGCGGGTTTGAAGGATCATCGCTTATTATCAATGGAGAGGTCGAGCATGACACGCTTCCGAGAAGCACGTTGAACTGGCAGCTTGCCGATCCGAAGACGAGAAGGGAAAAAGAAAGATAATAAAATAGCAAGAAAAAGAAAAAGGAGGGGGAAAAAGGAGGAAAAAAAAAAAAAAAACCTCGACGTTGTGTTGCAATGGCTACTCTGCTGCTTATTCTCGCGTGACGCGACTCTCTGTTCATACATATGGCTTTCACGCATGCGGCCTGGGCTGTGTCTTGGTTCCCATCCATCTGGGGTCTGGATAGCTCGTCCGTCTGACAGTTTCGCCGCATGAGTCCCGAAAGACGGGCAACTTCATCTACATACACCGTGTCCGTACATGTATATCAAGAGTTGGCGATGCCGACAGATGACAACATCTACAGCCACCATGAAAAATGCAACACACATCACAAACGTGTCCGTTCGTCCGGATGCCATCTGGCCTTGATGGTGGGTGGACGCCTGGACTCTGGAGCTGGAGGCTGGATGGCCATCATGGGATGATTGGTAGCAGAGCAATCTCGGACGGACCATCGCATTGGAGTACATGCCACAGCCTGTGGCCAAAAGCAAAGATGGAGAGACAGAGAGACAGAGACCGAGTCAGAGATACAGTCAGAGAGAGATATCGCGCTCGGGCTGGCCAATATCAGCTAGGCGGTTCCAAGTCCCGAGTCTCGGATTGTCGGCCCACGTCATAAATGGGCCTGGTCCACTAGATCAAGCCACCGACGGTTTTTGCTTTCGCGCTTGACCCAACCGACGGTGAAATACGGTTCATGGGCCTGGTACATAATGCTCACGGCTTCCGCCCTTAGCTCCATTGTAGGCGGAGAAAATTTTGTTTCTGAAAACTGCATGTTCTGTTCAGGTCAAGGTCCCAGAAAGTCCATTCCGGGCGTCTACCATCGACTTCAAAGACTTGGAACATCTTTCCACCAAGGACCTCGGTACGCAATTTTGTGCCTCCTCTTCCTCTTGCTCTCCTTCTTGCTCTCCTCCTGCTCCTCCTCCTGCTCCTGCTCCTGCTCCTCCTCCTGCTCCTCCTCCTTCTTCCTCCTTCCTCCTGGTGACGTGCGGTATAACACGAAAGCTAAAACATACCCGCAATACTTGACAGACTTGAGTGAGTAGAGGGAGGATTAAATATAGCACTATTCCTGGCCAAAATAAAAAGAAAATAAAAATAAAAAGACAGAAAAGAAAAGAAAAAGACAATAGGAAAGAATGGGCTCAATATCAGATGGGTGGTCGGAAAAGCCATGGGCCTTACGAAACGATTTCGGCGTGCCCATGTGGCAGAAATCACAAGTCGATTATGTTTCCCTCCCAAATCAACTTCAACATGTCGATGTATGGGTGCCCGCCAAGTACACTCCTTGCCCCAAGACCCTACCTCCGTCATGGCTTCCAGATCCTGATACCCTCTGGGTTATATACATACACGGGGGGGCATGGAGGGATCCTCTCATCACATCAGCGTCCTTTATACCGACGCTGAAGAACCTTTCATCGGCGTGGTTGCAATCTCGAAAAACTCCCGTCGCATTCGCCTCTATCAGCTATTCTCTATCTCCATATCCTGATCATCCGACGCACCCAAGTGGCCGTTGCGATTACAGTAGAAACGCTTCTCATCCGAAACATATTCTCGATGTTCTCGAGGCCATTTCCTTCTTGCAGAGCCGAGCGAATTTCGGAAACAACTACATTCTGGCTGGCCATAGTTGTGGCGCCACGCTGGCATTTCAGGCGGCCATGAACCCAGTGAGATGGGGTGCGGGCATGCCCAAGAATTTCATTAAAGCCCCCTTGATGGTTTTGGGAGTAAATGGGCTATACGATATGGCGCAGCTGACGGAGAATCCTGGTGGTCAATACAACAAGTACCGTCAGATATATGCAGATTTTACGAGAAATGCTTTCGGCGATGATGTCGATCTGTGGAGGGCCATCAGCCCAGCGTTTGTGGAGAACTGGGCAACGGAATGGCCAGACGGCAGACATGTCATGATCGTGCAGGGCAAAAAGGACAATCTGGTGCCTTATAGGCAGGGCGAGAGAATGATGGACAGCCTCCTCGGGTCTAAAGCGGACAGATTGGTGGTGGAACTTGCTGATGGTGATGGCGAACACGACGAGATTTGGCAAAAGGGTACACTGGCCAAATTTCTCATGAGGGCCATTGATAATGTATCCAATGTGAGATGAAGAATGAAACGGAGAACGCATTTTCAACTTTAAAAGAGAAAGAAGGGGAAGGGGGGAGCGCATTGATTCTCAACGCCGCACCAAGACATGACAAATTATAATGATTATGACGATGGTGACGACGACGATGATGATGATTTGTGGTCGGTTGTTCATGGTCATCTGACATGGACCAGCAGTATATCCTGCCTACGCAATAGACATCTTCATGCCGCCATTGGCGCATACTACACTCCCTGTGGTCCAACCTGCTTCGGCCGAGCACAGCATATCAATGGTCCCAGCAATCTCACTTGTGAAACCTGGTCTCCTTCCACCCATCCCTTCTCTGACCGTCTTATCAAACAGCCCGGCGTCACTGCCTGCCAGCTCCAACACCTCTTTCTCCCCGTGGTACTCGGCCAGCGGCGCCGCATCCACATACGGCTGGTTCACCTTCCAGAACTTCTCCCCGACCTGTGCATACATGTCCCCCCACGCGGGGCCCGGATTCACAGCATTGACGGTAGCCCTCGCCGCCAGCTCGCGGCTCCACGTCCTGGTCATGGCCTCAACGGCCGCCTTGCTCCCCGCATACACAGACTGCCCCTGGTAGCCAATCGATGAGCTGACGCTCGACACGCTCACGATGCGCCCGGACCGATCCCTCGGCAGGTACGGCGCCACGGCCTGCGTAAGCAGCAGCGGCGCCAGCACATTGACCGTGTACACGCGGTGGAACTCGTCGGCCGTGACGGGCCCGCCCTCTTCATCATTGAGCAGCTGGTTCGACGCCACACCGGCATTGTTGATCAAGATGTCGACCTGGAAGTCGCGCTGCCCGCCGCCCGGACCGTCCCTGTCGTGACACGACAAGAACAGCTGCCGGGCCGCATCGAGGATGATGCCGGACGCGGCGGCCGGCTCACGCAGATCCGCCTGCGCGGGCACACAACGAACCGAGTGCGCCGTCGACAGCTCGTCGCAGAGCCGCTGGGTCGGTCCAGTGGAGGAGTCGGACGTGTATGCCACGACGATGTTGGCCCCCTTGGCGGCAAGCCGTCTGGTGACTGCTTCGCCGATGCCTATCTCGCTGGGAAAAAAAAAACAAAACAAAAACGATGCCACGTCGAAGCAGGCGCATGGTGAGCAACACGGGATCAAAGCACAGCGGACACGGAGGGGGTTGGTTGTTCTTGGGGCTCAAAGTTCTGGGAAAAGGGAATCGGCATATCTTGGCCGTGCGCACCTCTGGATCCGCCCGTCACAATGGCGAGCTTATTGTCATATGGTCTGGACATGTTTTCTGGGGAAAAAAAAAAGAGGACAAAGTAGGCTGACTGCTGTGTGGCGCTTGAATTCCTTTTTTTTCCTTTTCCGTTTCGTATTGTTCTTTTCTTTGTCTTTTTTTGGTATTTTGGTGTCTTTTAAGTTTTGAATATGTATGATGCAAGATTCAAAAAAAAAAATCATCAAACAGACGAGTTCACCCCATGATTTTGAATACTCTGGATTCTGTATGTCTCATGCCTCTTTGCGCGGGGTCAACCTCCTACTAGACTCCATAGAGTTGACTCCACATCTCGTCAACCTCCCCCCATCGCACCCGCATCGCCGCATGCAGCCCCCTCACGCTAGGGTAGTGTTTTTCCGTTTTTCCCCAGCAAAAAAAAGAGCAAAGGATGTCTGGTCCACTTATACGTGTTGGTGTTGGTGGTCCCTCTTAGCCGCTCCAACCAACGGCGGTGCTAACCTGTTCCCGTGACGGGGGGACACGTTTTTGAAGACGGAAAAAACCGATGGAGCTTGATGGGAAGGTTGGGTGAAGAAGACGGGTTGTTGGGTGCGTGGGGAGGTCGGGAATTGGACGAGATGCGCATTTGTTTTTAGATCAGTACTTTATTTACCTTAGGTACCTAGGTAGGTAAGTGTGTACCTTATGAGTAGGTGCAGGTGTGTAGGTACGCAGGCATATTGTATCCGTTCAACCCCTTGAAATCGCACTCTAATAAGCCGACCTAGGCTGATTTACACGGAAGAAAGTTTTTTTCTGTTTATAGCATGTTCCACATTAAGAGACGCTGTATCATGGACATGCCGGTTCAGGTCATTCCGGAACTACGTGCCTACCCAACTTACTCGTGTGACGCTATATTTCAATGCCAAAATGGTCTGGAGTACCCTAGAGAGAGTCATCATGAGTCAGTCATTATGCTTACATGAAGACAGAGCCTCTGCCGGCTAGCATGTAGGAAGAAGCCGACTGTCCGGACCGTGGCCAGGCTTCTTCCTACATGCTAGCCGGCAGAGGCTCTGTCTTCATGAAAGCATAATGACTGACTCATGATG
>SRPT01000065.1:0-65898 GCA_018360205.1 Claviceps digitariae
GACAGGAGCTAGAAGAAATATCCACAAATTATTAATGAATACACCCTACGGTAGATTAGGGATGAAAGCTATTCGAGACGTTGTTAAGATTGTTGACGAAGCTAAGTATATTAATATTGTTCAAAAGCACGACGTCTACGAAGTTATTAGATTAACTAATCACGAGTTGTACGTAAAATTTAGTAAAAATCTATCTAGAAGAGCTTGCGAACAAAGTGGATTAAACTTTGAGGAAGAAAAATTGAGAGGGATTATGTAGAAAATTATACTGCTATAGCTTCTGCTATTGCTTCTACAGCAAGAATTAGAATGTACCCAAATATTCTTCCTCACTAGCTCCTCTAATTTATCATATAGGTATTTGCTCGAATAAATTAGTACACTACATATTTTACAACTTACTTTGGTTAGATTATTTATTAATTCTTTCTCATTAGTTAGTATTAATAATTACCACTATCGTTCTGATTAAACCTTAATTATAGCTAATAGACTTATTTACGTTTATTTAGTTTTTATTAGTTACCCTTCGAAGTTAGGCTTTGCAGAAGTCACCCATCCCTCGCCCTAATGCTACCTTTTTTTACTAACTAATTAGTTAAAATTTTGTATTTTTTGTGCTGCTACTACGTCAGCCTGCCTGCTTGCTTGCTTTTATAAATTTTTTCAATATATTAGATTACCCTAGATTGTTAAAGCCTTTCCTAGAATTACCTTATCTCAGCCGATCTACATAAACAATCAGTCGTCATAAAGATAATATAATAAATTAAGAGATTAATGATATTAACTCTATAGGTTAAAAATTTAACGTAGAGTTGTAGATTTAGCTGCATTATTATAATCTATTTAATATAAAAATGTAGCCTGATCCAATACTTAAAAAAGAAATTAACTAAAAAAAGAGAGGCTAGAATTACAAAAATATATTAGTAAGTTTGATTTACAACAAAATATTAATAATATTGCTGTGAATAAATAAGTTCTTATTCTTAGCGTTTAGTGTAGAATATAAAAAAAATGATGACATTTTAAATACAAACCTTAAGACATAAATTATATTACTCACTACTGCCTCTACCCACTTTAACTAATTACTTATTGGGGTGCGTGCGTAGCCTTTTTTTTTTAATTTTATAAATTGTAGCTGAGCGCTAGGCTTCGCATTTTGGGCGAAGCCATTAAAAATTTATGGAGCTTGCGCCTTAAAAAAGATAGTAGTTGCTATATTACTAATCTTATCTCGAATTTAGGCAAAGTAACAGAGTTACTTGTTTTATAACTTAGAGTAACGCGCACTATTAGTATTAACTTAGTTAGTTTCTCAGTACAGGAAAACTATCTATTATGCTAGAGTTTAAGTTAAATACGGCTACAAACCTTATTGATAGCTTAAGTTTTGTGTTATGGATAGCTTAAGTTAAGAGTAAGACTAGAAATATTAAGTAAAGTAAAGTACTTAGACAACCAATGTTTATTAGATAGACTACCTCTAATTTATAATTAGTTGATTATCATAGACTATCCTTTAAGTTTTAAGTTTAGTTTTAAGCTGTCAAAATCGACATTACTAGTTTTAATATTAGTACAAAGTAGCATTCAAAAGTATTTAGGCTGTAGTTTCTAGCTGTATATTTTTAGTTCTAGTTAGAAATCTTTCTTGCGAACTTCGGGGCAAGGGATTGCAATCAAACAGCTATCTAAATAGCTAAAGATGCTAAACTATTCACGTAAGCATAAAGTGGATAAAAACATTCGAATATTTTTCTATTAAACTAATCCGCTTTGTTTTACTAGACTAGGCAGGATTCGAACCTGCGATGGTAGCGTTGAAAGAGCTATGTCGTAACCACTTGACTACTAATCCTTAGTATAAATTATAAAATTTATACTTGATTTTTTTATATAAGAATTAGGGTATTCGGGTGAAATCACCACCTCCTAGTTTAATATTAATACATATGTAAATATTTTATATATAAACACTAGATAAATTCGATATATAAAATATATAATTACCTTGGAAAGAAGGAATAAGTTGGGGTATAAACCTTAGTTAGCTCTTTTTTCTTGTATTAGTTTTAATTTATTAATGTAACTCTGATTAATCTAATTAGGATTTTATTTCAAAATCCTCAGGGTTTTTTATAATTTTATAAATACCAAAAATTATCTTAATAATAGATATTACTATAATCTGTAGAATGTGTATAGCAGCTAAGATTAAAACAATTCAATTAATTGGGAATCATAAAACTTTATACTTCAAAGTCAAAACTAAGACAACACTTAAACCTCCTATTACTCTTAGAATTCTAACAAAAATATGATTATAAAATTTACTAATAGAGTCAGGTAATAGAGAAAGATTATATGCTCTAATCAAACCTTTCTTAATAGAATTAAAGTCAAAAATTACTTTTAAACCACGCTTTAAACCATTCCAGCTAGCGAAGCTACTAGGTTGAGATTCATGTAAAGATTGGTTAGTGTCTATACCTTTTTCAATAGGTTTATTATTATTATCTAATGAAGTGTTTATATCTTGACCCTTCTTCGTACTGTAAAATCTGTAGCAGCTGTGAGAGTTAAGCGATAAAGAATTAGTATAGTTGGGTAAGCAATATATACTTCTACCAACTAATGTGAGGGGTCGGTGACCAAAGCAGCGTGTAGCAGATTCGCTGCCTAGAATAACAAAATTATTATTATTGTTATTTATTAATATATAGCCCAGCGGGCTCGTAAAAAATTTTTTCATTTTTGGGCGCAGCTAAAATTAATGCGAGGAATACCTAAATTTAGGAAATATAATTGAAGCGAATCGCTTTAAAGCTTTTAGATTAAATTTGTATAGCTGACTATATACACACAGCAAACTTACCATCTTTTGATTGCAGGCTAAGGGTTACTTGCGCAGTCCTTATCCTGCACTAATAGTTCTAAGTAATCAGTGTAACGCTTCGCTGAGGTTAGGTGTAATAGATCCTGTTCTTAATCAACCCAACACTCTCTATTTCTTTTCTCTTCTCTACTCTAAACCTCTCTTAGTCAATAATTCCCACAGCCCTAAAAAACCCTCGTCAATCTCATCATTGCGGCTGCGCACACAAAGCTTTTAACGTTACCCTTCTCATACTACTTTGATAGTATGGGTTAAAATAAAGAAAGACTAATACGTACTCTAGATAGACTACTCCTGATTAACAAAGAGAATAAAGATGTAAAGATAAGGGATTAATGATCCTTTAATTAAATAACATTATTATTTAGTTCACATATTGATTTTATGAAAAGATCTCTGGTAATAATTATATTAAAAAGATAGTAGGAGAGCAGCATTAGAATAAACTAATGTTTATTAGATATACTCCAAAAGCGTGCAATAGGCACGGAACCAATACAATAAACGCGAATAATATTGGAAGTAATACAGTTCAACAGAATGACATTAACTGGTCGAATCTAATTCTAGGGAAAGACGCCCTTACTCAGATAAATGTGAAGACCATTATAGAACTTTTTACACCTAAAGCTAAGCTATACAATAAACCGTCTACAGTAGAACTAGTTAATAGTTCTCTTAATCTATAATATTCATTAGATGTTATTCAATCTATGTCAAAAATATAAGCAAATATGTAGTTAATATAATCAAAAATATAAATAAGATCGAATCCAAGTAAGTATCCTCCAAAAAACAATATACTAATTAGGATACACATTATTACAATGCTAGCATATTCAGCTAAGAAGAAGAAAACAAAAACTACAGCAGCGTGTTCTGTCATAAATCCACTAACTAATTCAGATTCCAATTATTAATCGAAATAGGTTTAATTATATAAATATTATTATAAATTAAATTTTGTGCTTAGGTAGCTAATATATTTACCTACAGTTACTATAGATATATTTAGATGTTTAGCTAATTCTACATTAGCCATCAAATTTCTTCTAGTTTCATCATTAGGAGTTATACCTTACATAGGATTTAATTTCCCAGTACTAATCAAAGATAAAGTTTAATTAGTATGATTAAAAGGTGCGAAGCTTAATTTGTTTCTAATGTAGTTAAATCTTGGTTGATAAATCTTCTTGTGCGTAGCTTAACTAAAATATTCATAAACAAACACAATTAAATTTATATAATCCGTATTTAAGGATTGCTCTTTGTAGGCGCGCCTAAAGTTAAAATAAGTATAGGATTTTTATTCAGATTATTATTTGTTGGTTTAGAAGAATAAAATATTTTAGTGTTCGCTACTAATTGTAGTGTAGTGTAGTATAATTTAATTTTATTAAGATTTAGCTAATATACCTAATTTCAATTAAATATTAATCTTATATTTACATATAAGTTTGGACTATATCTTATTTAATATTATAAATATTAAATGATCACATTTAGTCTCTGAAGAGTTAATTCGAAATATATATATCAAATTACTTCCCAGCTGATCGTCTTAAATTAGATTTCCCAGCTATTTGTGATCTTTAACGAGACCTAATCTATTTAGCCTCAGCGAGATCGAAGGGTGCACGATTAGTTTCAGCTACAGCTCCTATAAAAAATATAATTAATATAACGAATAAAGGTATAGCTAATCATACACTTTTTTGGAATTGCACATTAATATTTAAGTTCAAACTATTAGTAATCATAATAATAATTAATAAAACAGAACTTAATACTAATTCGTAACTAATTAATTGAGCTGTACTTCTCAAAGATCCTAAGAAAGCATATTTACTATTAGCACTTCACCCCGAAAATAGTATTCCAATGCTCGCAATAGATGAAACAGCTAATATAAATAATATTCCTAATTCCATATCACCAAGTGATAATCCAGGACCGTAGGGTATTACTGCGTAGCTCAATAAAGCAAAAATTAAAGTAACAACTGGGCCTAAGAAGAATAATATTAAATTAGCTTGTGTAGGAGCAACGTATTCTTTTAATATTAATTTTAAGGCATCAGCGAAAGCCTGTAATAAACCGTAGTACGAATTCATCCTATTTTATACATTTTTAATGAGCACTGAACTCACAAAATACAGTAAAAGTTATAGGACTTTCTCCCTAAATAATAATAATATTAAAGACTAATTATCCATTTAACAGGTATATAATTAATACCTTGTACTTTTTCAAGTAGGGTCTGACTATATTTTAAGCATTAAAATCTAGAAATTTTTACACCCACCACCGTTTAGTCGATGAACTGCACACCTTACTGAATTAGGAGTAGTCGGTGTTTGGCTGCGGATTGCCTATTTCCTTTCGTGCATCTATTTTGATTTTACTATTCCTCGAGTAATTACCTCGAGCCATGAATTAGTTTCTTAATACATTTAGTTAAAATAGCTTTAAGGGGTTTCCGCAATTTGATGATGTTTAGCAAAAAGGTTCACTTTTGCTTAGGCCTAGTAAAATTTCTTAGACTTTACTTAGTTTATGGTTAATCCTTAATTTATAAAAATAATAATTGATTTAATCGTGACTTTAGCTAATAGTTTAATTAGTTCTAAGTAATCCTAGCTACAAATTAAGAGCTCAAATTAGGATTATTTTCATTAGTATTAGTAATAGTGTTAGTGTTAGTAATTAATCATTAACTTTTTAATATTCCGCAGCTATTGCAAACTCTAACTTTAGCAAGAACAGCGCTACCGTAAAAAGCAAGCTAAGCTAAGCTGCTTTTATGATTTATTAGTTATAATTCAAGATTGTACTTTAAATAATTTAGCTACAGCACCATTAGACTATTGTCTAATATTAATATTAAGAATAAGAATAAGTACCTAATTACACTAAAACCAGCCGCCTAGATTACGTAATTATTATAAGCCCCGGGGGGGGAGGGGCTTATCGTTTAGTTAAAAGATTATATTAGATTAGTTAATCAGGCTGACTACTGTCTTTTTAATTTTGTAGCAAAGCGCATTTTTAATTTATAAAATGCGTACGTAGTCGCCGAGCTTGCGCCTACTTTGTAGGCTACGCACGCAGCACTAAGTTATTTTATAACTAACTCGTTATTAGGTACTACTACTAGTACAACTACAACTACTACTACTACAATGAACACGAAGACGAACACCTACGTCGCAATTAACATTGCTGTTATCTATAAATTTTCATACCTTGATTCTTATTTAGACATAGCCTCTTGTAAGTACGTGGTAGCTTCCAATTGTAGTTAATATTTAGTAACTTTAGATAGAATACCCCATTAAATTACTATTAAATAGTATGCTATTGTACTTACAGTGCTAGAATATGATAATAAATCTTTACTATTACAATTTAAAATAGATTACGATTTTTATATTAGAGCTCTATTAGCTCAAGATGTTAGAATCTATTAAGGGTTAACGATTATTCAATTGACCTACAGCGTTCGGCCCCAATCTTCTTTGCATACTTGCCATAGTTTTTCTTTCAGCTACTGTAACGTATGCAACTACTAATAATGCTGGCAAGATTAATATTAGATTTTCAATTATTGAAATAATAGTTAAAGGTAAAAAATTCATTTTAGTTTGATTTTATTTGATTTGATTTTGCTAGTAATATTTCCTTAAACATTAAATAAAATTAATAATATAGAATTATTTCTACATTAAACTTTAGATAACCTAGCAGCAAAAATAGTCAGTAATTAGAATCCAAGTTCTAATTAATTAACTCTTTATTATTAAGGAATCTACCTCATCTCAGAGTCGAACTAAGGTCCCAATATTAGAAGTATCGTGCTCTACCTTTGAGCTAATGAGGCTTGAAGCATGAGTTTTGTCATACTTCAAATCTAAGATTACATATGTTAATTTAACAACATACAAAATATTAGATTAATATATTTAATTAGATTTAGTTTTAATATAAATATAGCATATTTCATCAAAATGAACAATGAATCAATTAAAATTATATACTAAAAATATCATACTAAGAACTAAAACTATTCAATTTAAAAAAAAGAAAAGATTACAATTTCTCCCTCAAATAGTAAATAATTTTTCTATAATAAAATATATTAAATTGTTATTAAGTCTAGATTTTAATCAACTTAGTATTTCTTTATTCTCAGATATTTTTATACCAATAAAGAACATAATTTGTGTAAAAAGTAAGTATATTAGAATTATATGCACTATTTGATATAGATCAAGAAATTCTAAAGCATCTTGAGCTGTAAACAGCGGATTGTCTGCGTCCTCTATCATAGATTTAGTTGGGAAATAGTCAGTTATCTTTTTAGTTGAGTTATCTACTGAGACTTCAGTTCCTGGGAGCTGCTAACCCTCCAATAATACCTACTATTATACTAACTAAAGATATTATTAATAGATTAAAATTAGATTGTAAAGGCAAGCTCACAAAAGCGTGTGGTTTAGGAGGGCTAGTTAATCCTCATTCTAAGCTACTATAACTTCTGTTTAAGTTAGCTTGTAAGATGTCTGTGTAGAATCCAGGAGTTAATCAAGGGTTTCTACTAGCAACTTTACCTTCAACTAATTGTTTGTAAACTAGGAATAAGAATAATCAAGCTGCGATTACACTAACTATTGATCCCAAACTACTGATTAAGTTTCATCCCGCGAATGCGTCAGGATAGTCACTGATTCTTCTAGGCCAATTATGTTACATTAAGGGATTAATCCTTTAAATCCTCCCTTGTTTTCACACCGGTTCAGACTATGTCATCGTCTTACTTTAAACTAATTATGTCATTATGTTTATTAAGTTTATTTGACGGAGGATACTCGGAGGTAGATTATTATAGACCTACCCCATCTAGTCGTTGAACGTTCTTATTATTAATTATATATATTAATATACTAATAAGCTTCGCTTCAAGTTAACAACTTTACAGTTTTTCTTGAAATTCATCCTCTTTTTACCTTATATTTAATAGTTATAAGGGGAACTTTACCTAATTCCTTGTAAACCTAAGAAATGTTGCTATCGTACTAAGCATTATGATAATTTATCTTTCAATCTAAATATTTACTAATTTTATAATTTCCTTTTACAATTTTTTCATTGAATGTCTAAAAGTTTACTTTTGCTTCACCCTCTAACTACTATAAAATAATAGCCCTGCGGGCGGCTACGCAGTAAAATAGGAGAGGTACTAAGGATCCTATTAGCTATGCTAATAATTAATGCCAATAGCTATCGAATTTATTCAGGCTGTGTTAAACTAGCTGAATAGCTGTGACTAGTCCTTTCTCTACTTAATAAAACCCCTATACTTTAACATTATCAACGTAATATACTTTAACATTATCAACGAAATATACTATCTAGTGTCTTCATACTTACTTACTAATAGTAAGGGGGTGCAACTAATGTAAGCGAAACACCTTAAAAAAAAATCCATTACTATTAAAGCTTCAAAGGGGTAGCTATTTTCAATGTATTAAAGTAATAAGTAGTAGCCTGCCTATTGCACTACAATTATACAATAAATTTTCGATAATTGTAATAGCATTTTTCGAATCGAATCGAATTATGTGCTTGCTATTTCAATAGCCGACCCTTTCAAAATATAATATAGAAAGTTCTGTTAATAGTTGGTTTAAATATTATTTTAGCATATTAAGCATGTGCAAAGGTAGTTAGAGGTGTAGTTATAAAAGTGAACTATTGAATCTAAAGCTGAAGTTTAATATTTTCAACTGACAACTCCTATTTAACTTAATTAGTTAAGAGGTGTTTGTTAATCTTAGACTTAATTAGTTTATCAATATTATCTTTCAGATTAGTTAAGGTTAAACGTGTCTAAGTTTAGTTTAGTATAGCATAATATAATATAGCATAGTAAGAACGTTTTCTAAAAATTAGCCTGCCAATTTTTCATATTAATTTGTCAAGTGTATAATATAAGATAGAATAGAATTAGCGGGAGAATTAGAAGTAAAACTACGTGGATCTAATAAAGATAAATTATCAATGCTAATTAGTCACTGGAAATTAGATCATAACATTACCCAAAGCAATCATTCGCTCGCTTGCTTTATGGGTACTAGGCGCTTGATCGTTGAAGTTGCTTTTTATGCATAGCATTAATAAAAGATTACCTGCTGATAGGATAACATAGTCTTAGGTAATCTATGCATCTTTCCAGCAATTCACCTAGTTTAAGGACAATAGGTCCTATTACACCACATTATTACTAATGCAGGCCCCCAACGTAAAGTAAAGGGAAGAAAGTTAAATTACATCAGTCTGGACTATATTATAATTATTTCAAAATATTCAATAATTTCCTTCGTGTAGTCTCTAGGGAATCCTAATATAGCATGGATAAGCTATAAGGTTTCCTGCTGATTGTCTCGATACACTTAAGATTTTTACTGTAATTATAGTACTTAAGCTTTTGAGAGTTTCCAGCAATTGGAAGGATTGTAAGGGGCTAATTATTACTCTTATTGTTTTAAGGTGAAAATTAAAGGTTAGGTTAGTAATATGTAGCGGAGCGCTATTTAATAATTAATAGATTACTATAACTATTACTATAACTTACTCTTACTCTTTCTCATTCTCATACCTTTTCAATAAGTCTTCCGTTTATCTAACCCCTATGAATAATAATCAGAATTGTATTTTTGCTAATGTTAAGTCATAATTTAAACCTAACATTTTTGGTATTCAGAAATACCATCCAGCGAACATAGCGAAGACAGCTCCCATACTAAGGACGAAGTGGAAATGCACCGGGGTTCTTATCATATGAAGGCATAATCGTGGTTCCATCTTATATAATTAAAACCTATTAATTAATAACTATTCCAGAAGTATTTACTCTTTAAAAGGTTTAGTTTGTAAATATAACCCTTTATAAATAATATTATTATCTATTCTTTTATTAATAGTTCTTGGATTTGTATATCTATACCCTGTTAAGTCTTCCAAACAATCATCTTTAGAATCTCAAATTTTATATTCATTTGATTCAGGATTAAAGCCATATATTTTCTTTCGTTTTCTTTTCGTAGATGAGCTGTACGATTTAATTGGTAAAAATTTTGTGCGTAGCTTGGCAGATAACCAATCTTGTTTAAGCGGTCGTGCGTAGCTAAAAAAAAAACACAAAATTAAAAGAGTCAGAAGGAAAGTTTACGGTTTTCTTAACTTTAGAAGAGGTAGAATCAAAACGTTTTGTGCGAAGCTTATCTAGGATAAATATTTGAAAAAAGAGTAGATTTTTTTTAGGAAACGAGTTAGAAAAATAACTCTTCGCTCTATAAATAATATTAGATTAGTATATAAGAAAAAAAAGAAAATGCTATATATATAATATAAATTCTGGACTATCTCATTACAAGATTTTTTTTGTGTCGGAAAGGTACTATTAATATAAAACACTTAGATTGAATGATTATTATTTTAATCTGATCAGATCTAATCTAAACTAAACTAATTCTACCTTAGTGTACTACATTTTGAATGAAAGAAGAATAATAAATACATCCATCAATTTTTTTATGATACCTTTTAAATCCAATCTAATCTTATATTAGGCATATAGTCTCTAGGGAATCCAATAATAGCTAGGTTAGCTATTTGGTTTCCTGCTGATTGTACCTTCGCGTGCAGCTAGCGTAGCTGGCTAGGTTATTACACGCAGGTCTATTATCATTTTTACTAAATATTTATAGTTTCAAATTGTAATTTTATATAATATCTAATTTATAAAAGATAATAGGCTATAGAATCTAGTAGATAAAGACCATAAAGATATTTCCGGCATAGAGCCTAATGCGAAATAATTTTTTATTAATTATTAAGGCCCATTTGAGCAACTACGTAGTCACAGTAATCAGAATAATCGTAGGAAGACCACCTTTTATTATTATAAATAAATATAATAAGAAATCCACCTTTTTTTTTGCTGCTTTAGCTGCAAATAGCGAAAACTTGAATCTTTTTCTACTAGAGAAAGGCTAGGCTAAGTATTCCCATAGAATGTATTCTGACAAGATAATTTCTTTCGAAATCCATTAGAGTACACCTTAAACACTGTTGTTCAATTACAGTATTAACTACCGTCTACTCGTTGCTCTTTTACAAATTAAATTAATAGTTAAATTTATTTGGTTTAGATCCGCGATATTCCATTTCACTTTCGTTCATCTTTAGATTTATGACTCTACCTGAGTAATTAGTTCAGCCACTCATAGATTTTCATCAATGGTTTAGTATCTTAAAGCTTTAGGAGGTCTCCGAGAGTTTGGCAATTACACTCACTACGTTAGGAGTATTCTATTTGTAAGTGTCATGAAAGCTTGTGTCGATTGCACTGTTCGCCAAGATAACTCCACTCACTATAATGTTACTTTATTTAACCTATCAAAACTAAAAATATAATCTTTATAATCACTTTTTATGCGTTGTACTATGATTAATATTTAAAGCTAGCGACAGTAATTACATCGTAGTTAAGATAGAAAATTCATAATTTTATCTTACCCTAAACACAACACAAAGAGAGGCAGCTCTAATTGCTAGGCTAATCTTAGTAACATTGTCTATTAAAATTTTACTTGAATTAGATTCTCAATCTTAAATTACCCTCCTTAAATCCTCTAATTAATATGTCATACATATTTAAATAAACTTTGAGTTAGAGTGAGTCCTAATTTTAGCTTATTTAGTATTTAATACTTAGGTAGATAAATAAGATGACGACGTCACGCTGCGAAATAATTTTTACGTCTCTTCTATCTAATTACTAGAAGTAGATTACTGTCATTGTTTTATTTATAGTTTATACTATAATATAAATAAGTTAAGTTTTGTTGTTACACGGACTATAACTTCTCATCTTGCTATTATGAGGATCACATTTAGTCTCTAGGGAACCCTTTAAGGCATAAGATATCCTGCCAGTTTCCTGCTGATTGTACAAAATTATACATTGTCACTGCATTTAATATAAATCCTAGTAGCATAATTATTAGTACTTTCCAGCATATGGTGATCTTTAAAAGGAGAGCTAAGTGGTTAATTAACCCTCCAATAGTGAATAAAAATACAAAACCTAATGAGAATAACATAGTTGGTGTCATTTTGATAGATCCACCATAACATGTAGCTCGGGGTAAGGCATTTAATCATTTCAGATTTAGATTGCTTTATGTCTCATATAAACATGATAATTAATATATATATTTATACTTAAGTACTTGTTTAAGGTACTGTCTATTACTAGTGACCCGGACCATTCCTTCAGAACTCTTATAATAAACTAAATAATTCTAAAAACTTAATTTATTACTTAGAGTAAAGTGTGGCGTCTGGCCTCTACGCTTTTAGAAAAACTTTCACGAAGTCTTCTAGATATACTCTTTAAGCATATCTAATTATACTTTCGTATAACCATTTAGTTCGACGATAGTCTAAAATAAGTTTATATTCAAAATATTAGTTCCCTATTTTAGATGTCTCTCGAGTTTGCCACATCGATAATATTAACTAATTTATAATTGTATATTTATTTTTTACTTTAAATTTATCATAGATGGAATAATAAAGGAAGCATATTATGTTAATTCCTTTTAATAGATTTACTTTTAATAAATAAAACAAGATATTTACCTTGTAAATATATTACACACTAAATAATGTAAAAATTAAGGATAAACTCTTTGAAATTAGTAAGATGTACAGGAAAACACCTCATTACCTTTGGTCAAATATCTCTTTCTAAAGGAGGCTGACAACCATGAAAATTGGGTAGAACGACACAAGTTACCACTAACAATTAGTTAGTCTAGGTAACGAAGCTCGAGCTCCCACCGAACCGAGCGAAATAGTTACCCATTACTCGGCTCTCCAACACTACTTGATTCATTGTTTAGTCTGTTTGGTTTATTTCGTCAATTTCCCTTATGAGCCATCATTAGATGGTGCTTTCTACATAACGGAACCTGTTGTCTTTGAATTGCCATAGCATGTCTTCTAACTGGATTCTTGGTTTTCATCATGTCTTTTAATGGATTAATGTGGTGCATTTGTACATCCTCGACAGATCCGCAAACTTGACAAGGAGCTCCTTGGGTAGATAAAGCCTTTTCCAGTCTTCAAGCCATTGCAGCAAGGGGGTTCTTAGCAACCGACTTTTTTTCTTTTCATACTAATTCCAAGAATTTCTCCACATTAATACCTTTCGTTAGCAGGGAAACCATATATTCAGGTACTCAACTTGGTTTGAGTTTGTTCCCTTGCGGCTTAGGTATATTATAATAACGATCGTAAAGTATACCAGTGAGGCCTTTAGGGGTATGAGTTTCGTTTGCGCCTACCACCGATTTAACTCTGGCACCTATAGGTTTATTTAAGGCATTCCCGCCAATCTTAAATACAGCAGCGACCGTAGGAAGCTTAAACTTCGCTGCATAGACTTTAGCTATGGAGTATCTAATTATGTACGCAACTCTGGCTAGGGCTTGTCTTCGATTACCTGCGATAGATCATCACTCACTTAATCCCTTCAGGATATAGTTTACCTTTAGGTTAGTTTCGGATTGAGGTAATCTTAGAAAACGGAAAGCAGGTATAGGCTCACCGCCTTTAGTACAAAAGTTTGCAAGAGCTAAACGATTAATTACTCTCTTAATATTAACATCTAAAGTGGGAATAGTCATTTTTCTCAGTACTACTCGACCGCTGTAGGACTGTCTAACAAATAGAGTTCGTCTGCTAAATTTATACCCTAAAAATTCTATACCCTTCGCGACATGAGTAATTTTAGTTTTCTCAAGACTGAGTTCAACTTTTAACTCTTTAGCTAGGAAATTCTTTATTTTGTCTCTAATTTCGATAGCCATAGCTCTTGGTCCTAGCACTCCAACTACAAAGTCGTCAGCATAGCGAATGTATTTACTATTATGGTAACCTTGATCGTTATGTACGCGACTAGGCAACCTTAATCTATAATATTCACTTTTTTTTCCCGATCTTAATAACTTTAAAGCTTCAGGGTTCTTCTTTCTGTTATTAGCTTTCACCGTACCTTGGTACTCTTCGCATAGTTTTTCCATAAACTGATCTAGTTCATTTAAATAGATGTTAGATAGTAGCGGACTTAGAATGCCACCTTGAGGCGTACCAATCTCGGGTGTGAAAACTTGCTTATCATTTTGAAAGACCTTAGCTTTAAGTCCAGAGTGAATTAATTTAAGTATTGAAGGGTCTTGGATTCTCTTTTTAAGAAGACTCATTAGTATTTGATGATCAATAGTCGGGAAATAGCTTTTAATATCCCCCTCAATGAACCAAATCGAATCTTTCATCTTAGTGTTAATTCACTTCAGTGCAGTGTGACAACTGCGATTTGGCCTGAAGCCGTGCGATTGATTGCTAAACTTTAGTTCGAAGATTGGTTCGATGATAGTACGAAGAACTTCTTGGACCAGTCTATCGTTTATAGAAGGAATACCTAAAGGTCTGAACTTGCCTGGCTTGCCAGCTATAGGAATCATTAGCTCTTTCACTCCTACTCATTGAAACTGATTATTCAATACTGCTTCTCGCAGTTCAAGGATTCTTTTTCTAGTCAATGCATCTAAAATTTCACCATCTGGACCAAATGAACCTTTGTTTCTTTTTAGTTTTAGGTAAGCTGCGAACCATAGCGATTCTTGTTTCAGTAGGCCTCGTAGGTCGTAGAAAACTCTCTCAGGTGATTGGTAACAGACTAATCAGTGTTTGGCTAAAAGTTTTAATCCTTTTGGTTTCTCAACCGATTGTTTCTGTACAGGCACCAGATTAATTCTTCTGCTTCTAGTAGTGTATGACCTAGTTTGACTTAAAGGAAGTCTTGTTAGGTATTTAGCCCCCTTCCCTTTACCATTATAGTTATTAGGTACTACGGGGCCTCTGCCATCTCAATCTGAGTTCAACAACGGTATATTAGCTATCCCATTGCACCTTAGAGTTGAGACTTCTTCGATGACGTACGCAACTCTTGAGTTGATGAGTAAGGAGACTCTTTGGTAACCTGTCCTAAATACGATTAGTAACGTCTTAGCAAAGGAATAGCCCAGTGAGTAAATTTTCACCTCCTGGGAGCAAAGATAATCATGTAGTAGCTGAAACCAAGAAGAGGCCGAATCATGCCCGAAGTTACTTGAGTTTTGGTAATACAACCTCATCCTTACTCACCCGATGACTTTCAAAACTATCTTGGGTCAACTAATATAATTAGTGTCAGCAATAACCCTCATGTTTCTTTTTAGTGCAGGCTGTTGTCCTTCTATTATCACTAAATCGAAGTAAGCACTATAGTCTTTCACGAATTCCACTTCGTGATTTGATCTGTGTATTAAACCCTTGACCAAAAATTCTGCGCACACCCTAGCGAACGCCCATATTTTAATTCCTGTAGGTACTGCAATTATTAATGTAGCGGCCGTGAAGTAGGCTCTTGTGTCTACCTATTTAATACATTACTTTTATTTTAATGTATTTTAAATTTGGACTTTGCCTTCATCCCGTTAGTAGGAGTTTCTCGTAAAGTCTCTGAGGTGTCGTAATATTTCAATTATTAAGTTACCTGCTAATTGTATAAAATTAGTGATTTTTACTTACTGAATAAATTATCATTTATAAAATAATATGAAATTTATTGTGGAGTACACTAATTATAAATAGATCCTAGCAAACGGAGAAATTATTATCCTAAAATTTACATTAAAGGACGACGTAGATGATTAACAATATTCCTTATAATACAATAGAGTATCGTTAAAAATATAAAATTAAAGTTTTGAATTTATATATAAAGAATAAGGAATTAAGTATTAATCAAAATAAAACATCTAAACCTACTGTGTACATGTGCAAACTTAGACTGGCGTGTAAAGGTATAAAATAAAAACCTAGAGTTAGCTAACTAGACCAGGGTGTTTTTCAATTTCTGGATCAATTAGATGTAATTTCCGTTTTAGCGGTAATGTAATCAAACCCTTTACACCAATCCACAATTAAGGATTACTAAGTTCCGACTGTACATTCGCGAACATTTCAGTTCTACGTAAGCGATCCAGTCAGTAGCGATGAATCTAGTCACCGACGGTCTTCTACTAGGGCATAGTTAACCGTTTTCACTTAATCAAATTATTATTTATACTTATTAAGTATATATCAAGTTTCTCTAGATAGTTACCATGAATAATAATAACTAGGTGGGATTAAAAACCCACGTCACCTAATCAAGTTATAAATGACTTCACACAATGAAACCTAAAATTCCAATTGATAACATAGCATAGCTTTATTTAATGTAAATATTATATTATTTTATTTTAATCTATTAGAATTCGTTTCTAAGTTTAAGCTTTTAATTCTATTTAAACCGTCTGAGTTGAGTTGAGTTAAGTGTTGTTTTAATTTTATTATAGTCAAACACTTATAATCTTCCTGTTTTAGTTATGAGTAATAGACAAAGTCAGGGATATTTATATTCTAAGTAGTAAATCCTCAGTGGCTAATGTTACGATTATAATATAAAAACAACAACTCTCCACGCTGCTTTGCCTCCGAAGGAAGAACCTTAGGTTAAAGGGTTAGGATCTAGTAGATGTGCAAAGCTATGAATGTATAATAGATTAATTTTAGTATTAATATATTATTAACAGGTACTAATTAACGGTCTTGATTTAGTACTTTTATTAAACACTGGACTATCTCTTGATCGTTCCCTAAAGATTAGAAAGATCCCTCTTATCTTAGTCTCTGAGGTTCTAATTAGACACATTTTAAATTGTTAAAACTTAAAAGTATCGCTTCGCAAAATTACCTGCTGATAGCTCATTGAATAATCCTTAACTTTTTCACTATTAAATTTTACATTACTAGTATTTAAGGCGGTTAGAGTTTCCCAGCATACAAAGAGGTTTTACGTAATTTTTTCTTTACGTAGACCTATTAAAGATCATACCGATTGTACCAAATACAGGTTTACTAGAATTAGCGGATATTGTAGTACTTATAATACCGAAGGCTGGCAAAATTAATATATAACAATTGTATTGATTAATTCAATAGTCGGATCTCAGCGTATCGGTTCGAATCTATTAATATTAATACGCAACGGCTCACACCATTGTTTGGTCTATACCTTATATTGAACATTTAATCATTGATTGTTTAAATTTTTTTAACTTGTCTCGACCCTTTTCAGTGTGATGATCCAGATTTTGTCTTATTATGTAAGCTTTTCTTCACTTAAGATAATTAACATGTACATTAGATAGTAGATGGTAAGTATCAAAATAATTAATTAGTTTATTTGCCGAATCAAAACTAGTAGACTCAAAACAATAAGTATTTTGACTCTTAATATAACTAATCTTGCCGCCTATTACTTGTTTAATTAATATTAAAAGTGATTTGTCAGCGTGATCAACTTGGTATGTTAATCTGACTTCTGAAGTAGATAATTCAGATTGCGGGCTAGCTACTCAGCAACTAGACTCGGGCGATTGGCTGGTTACAAATTTAATATTGAAGCTAGCAACACCATCAGATCATCCAGCTAATCAATAATTATTAAAATTATTAGTCTTATTCAAACCAAACTCTATCTTCTCAAGGCTCTCACCAGAGCTAAAAAATTTAGAAAAGTTCGTATTTTGTAATAGATTAACGACCTGATTATATTTATTAACGGATCTTAATTTATTATTAATTAAATTAATTGCTTTTAATACACCATCTCTGTTAGATAAAATATAAAGGTAAGCATTTTTATCTTGTAATTTTCTTACAATACCGTAACCTATTCTTTTCTTTATAAAATAGGCTAACTGTATACTAGCTTCAGTAAAGACAATTACTAATTGTTGATTGCTGCTATGGCTAGCCTTACACAAACTAAATTGGCCGTCGGCGTCAATAAGACCTGCCAAGTAGTGACCAAATTCATTTACACTTAGAGGTTTTTTATGTCGAGGTACATGCACTGAAATAATTTTAACTTGTTCTTGTAAATGAACAATATTGTCGCGAGTAGACTCGGAGGTTTCGCTATAATTAGCGTTACCTGCTGATTGACTTCATTGTTTTAACTTTTTTACTCAGAATTTAAATAATGAGTAGTTAAAACTAGTTCTCAAAGTTATTCCAGCAAACAGCGACATTAAGAAGCCTATAAAAACCTCTGGATGCTACATTCATTCAAAAAAATGTTTGGACCATATCTTTAAATATAAAATTTATTCATAATTATTTCATTTATTAATAAAGTGAGATCAACTTTTAGATAATAAAGAGTTTGAAGGTGAAATATGTGCGTTAATACTTTTCAGTTCAAAAAGTTTAGGTAGAAGATGTAATCTATTGTTTATAGCAGATCTTGTAGGGTATTTTTTAAAATATTCAATTAAACTTAGTATATCTTCTTTCTTAGTAAGATATCATTTAAAAGAACCATGTCCGCCTCGATCTATATAAATATGACCTCCATATAATTCTACTAGAGGTGCTAATATTTCAGAAGTTTTTTGACCGGCGGAGATTGAGACTTGTCAATTTGAACTATTGATACTAATTGAACCCTCAGCATCGAAAAAGCCAGATAATCAACCATTGTTTCAAGTTAATTTTTCAGGATAATTTAAAGTTATGTCATATTTTACACATAGATTATTTAATTGTATTAATCTATGAGGATTTCTAATATGTCCATTAACATCCCTTATTAGATTTAATAGACCTTGTTTATTATGCAATCTATATCTTAATGCACTAACACCTGATCTTAATTTTATTGAACCTCCGTAAACATTTTTTACTGCTTGTAAAGCACGTTCATCTCTAATATCCATTGTTATTTCTAAGCTAGCATATCCTTTTTTAGATAAAGTGAAACTTCCAACTCCGTCAATTAATCCTGCTAATCATTGTCGAAACTTTATATTATTATCAGAATTATTATGAATTGATCTTATATTTAACAAACGTATGGCCTCTGAAGTTCCTACTAGCGTGCTAAGCGCGTTGGTTACTTGCGAATTATCGTAAATTTTTCGGATTTTTACTATAACGGTATACAGTAAAGTATAACTTATGTATATAGTACCTAGTAAATATCAAACGAACTCCTCGCAATTAGTTTGTTTCGAAAAATTTTCATTTAAGGGCCACTTTTGACCAAAGAATCAAAATAGATGTTCATATAATAATGGGTCACCGCCAGCCGCGGGTTCAAAAAATGAGGTATTAAAGTTACGGTCGGTAAGAAGCATCGTTATACCCAAAAATAAAATTTGATCTACTAGGGTCTCATGGTTAAATAAACCTTTTAAACAGAATAGTTTAAAGTAGATACTCAATACGTCGCCATATTGTTAGGGCTATATTTTATTTATATAAGTAATAGAAATTCTTTAAATGATCTCAATTAAATTCTGTTCTCTTATTATTCATTTGAGATTTGATTTCTACTATAGTTTTAATAGAGGTAGTGTATGCTTTTTAGGATATTTACTACTTAAAGTAGTTCTTACTGAAAATTGGCCGTCAGCATCTATAAACCCTCCTAATCAACAGTTAGATTTTAGATTACTAATATCTTTACTCTTCTTTTCTATATTTAAATCAAGTTTTGAGTTTAATCAGTCAATTAATCTATGTAAAGCATAAATTTTAGGAGTTCTCATGTAACCGTTAATAAGATGAGTTACAAGAATTATACCTTCAGAATTGTTTATTGATAATACATAAGCATTAGACCATTCTAAGGATAGAACCATGGCCTAGTTTAGATTGTATCATTAAAGCTAAAGGGTAATCTCTTAAATCAAATAGTATTTGAATAGAAGGATAATATAATTTGCCTTTAGGTGATCTTTCTGCTTTAGGTGCAATAATAGTACCATCTCCCTCAATTAAACCAGCTAAGTATGAAGCAAATCTAAAATCAAAATTATTACTATAACTAGAAAATAATCTACTTTTTCTATTTAAAGGCATATAACATATAAATTTTGGCGTATAGTCTCTGAAGATTTTTAATAAGTTCAAATTTACTAAACATCCTGCTGATTAAGATATAATTAATACATATATCTCTTCCCAGCAATTGGCCAAATTTAAAGCGGGCAGTATTTTACCCGCTAAGATAGGGAGTGATAATAATAAAAGTACAGCTGTGATTAAAACGGACCATCCGAATAAAGCAAGCTTATGTAAGCTAATTCCCGGTGTACGCATATTTCAAATTGTTACGATGACACTAAATAAGGAAATTTCTAACCTTAGTTGGACTATCTCTTTAGCAATCCGAAAGCTCGAATTGGTATAAAACGCGTAGTCTCTAGGGATCCTCTAATTGGTAATTCCTTATTAAAGTTTCCCGCTGATTGCCCATTGTTTCATTCATTAAGATTTTTACTATAGTTAGTACTTAAGACTTTAGGATTTCCCAGCTTACAGTTTTAATTTTATATAAACCTCATCACTTTATTGCTTAATCATATTTATTTATTATTTATTGTTTTACATAGATAGCCTTTATAAGATAAATCAGTATTCAAATGTTTGACTAGTGTAGATTGAGAAACTGAATAACCCTTCTTTTTAAAGAATTCCAAACACTTCCCTAAACTTTCAAATCTTAGTTCTTCCTTACTTAGTACATCGATTAATAAAGTGGCTTTAGCTAAACTACCAACTGGTTTTTTTTTGTATTTTTCTGCGAAGCTTTTCGATTGAAAAATGCGAAGCCGCGCAGCTAATATAACTCTATCTCTATTTAACATTAAAGCTATTTCTGGTAAAGTCAAATCGGACAGCCTAGCTGAAGATATCCTTTCTCTTAAAAAAGAATATTTACCAAGATAATATGTATGATTATTGAGGTGCTTAGTAAAAGTATTAGGACAAATATTAAGTTTAGATAAAAAATCTTTTTGCTGTGTAGTGTAATAATAAAGTATTGTTTTATCTCTATTATAAAAATATAATGGATTTGTATTTGAATCACTAGGATTATTCGCAACTCTTACAGTGTTTAAATTAAAAGAAGGATCTAATAGATAGAATTGCTCTAATACAATTTCAGGTCGGATATCTGAATAATAAGGTAAACAAATTACTTCTAATTTAAATTGAGATAAGCCACTTTTTCTTATTAAGGGTATTAATTTTCCAGGAAGATTAGTATGTCGCGAGCCTTGCCTAAAGTAACTATTTAATCTAAAAGATAATTGGCTGGATGATCCAACGTACTTTTGACCTGTATTTAGATGGGTTCAAAAGTAGACGCCGTTAAGCTGTGCCTTGCCATGAGGTAAACCTAATTTATGATGAATAAGGTCTAAGGTTTCTTTTTTATCTAAATTTATAAATTCATATTTTGGCATTGCTAACAAGGAATTCAAAGTATCTTCACTAACTAAAATATTAGAATAAGCTAATATTTGATTTAACACTTTTAAAGTCACAGGCTCAGAACTGTTTATTTGAGCATTAGCTAATTGATGTGCGAATAAATTTTTACCTTTTTTTCCTAGAATTCTTCCTCAGTCCTTCTTATTTTTTTTATTAGGTTCTAAGGGGTCTTCACCTTTATAATTTTTACTCTTAGCCTTGCTATCTTCCCAATTTAATTTATCTTCTTCACCCTCTGGTACTCTTTGGGAGGAAGCGCGACAGTTCAAAAAATTTTCACATGTGCGATTATATAACAATTTTACTAAGTATGTAAAACTTTTCTTACTTATACATAATAAGATGAAAATATAAATAAAATAAATATTTTTTAGTGCTACTAAAAAGCGCAAGCGTAAATTTATAGCTCCCAATAATGAACTAATTCCTGATAGGTGTAAAGCGAAGATCGCAAGATCGACGGAAACGCCACTGTGGCTTTGTAATCCAGAAAGCGGTGGATAACATAATATTATTAACCTCATATTATTTAGTTTCAATAATATTATTTATTATTAAGACTTAATAAAAATACAATAGTTAAATCCATCATTCACATGATGGTTTGGACTATGCATTCGACCTAATAAACAACAACTTAATCTTTTCTAATTTTTATGAATAGAATAATCTCTTTTAATGCGTCGAGATTTTAGAAATCTAATAGTTTCTCTAATTTTACTTAATTTTGTCCGAGCTACTAGGGTAAGCTTTACTCTTAACAACTTTAGTATTATAGTATTATTAATCAGATAATTAACTACTAATTAGGCTGGTAAAATATATTCATTAGCCATTTCTTTATTAGTTAAGTTTCTAGACTAGCTAAACAACTAATTTCAAAAAGCTTATTAGAGAATCTACACTTAAGTTATTCGAGTTAATTGTAACTGAACCTACTCCTTATTGAGTTTAGATTAAATGTAAAACACCTTAATTGTTAGTAGTAGAATTAATTTCAAAGAACAGAACTCGTCAATCATATCGACTAGCCTTTGATTATAATTAGCTTTATTCTCTTAATATTAAGATATTAATTCACGATGTATGATCGTGAATGTGTTTATTAGGCCGCTCTACGTTTAGTCTCTGAAGGGTCAAGCTGACGTAGTAGCACAAACCCTGCACATTGTCTTATACCTTATTTTATTAAATAGTTCGAGTAGTACTTAAATTAATACATCTAGATATAGTTAAGAGTTCCGTGCAACGAGTAGAGTTTTTTTGCCCTTGTGTTACTACAAGGCAACTCCTTATCTTCAAGAGTTCAACCTGTCTAATTAATATTAAACTTTTTGAAAAATTTCAAATAAAAGACGTTTAATATTTATCGCTAATTTTCATTCGCGGATGGACTATATTTTCATTGATAATATTAAGTTATAAATAATATAAATTTATTATATATAAAAAATACAATGTTTCACATTTAGTCTCTGAAGAGCTAATAGCCTATTAATAATTACTCGGCGGCTATAGTTACCTGCTGATTGTCCTAATGATTAAAAGATTTTCCAGCAATTTGTGAAATGCTAAGTAGTAATTTCCTTACTACAGGGCACAGAGAGCACCTGCTCCTCCTTCAATGCAAGCTGACAATATTAATAGCATTAGGCTAGGAGGAAGCAATCAGAAGCTAATATTGTTCAATCTAGGAAATGCCCAAACTTAGTTATTTTTTTTACGGTAGATTACTAAAGGGCTTCGCCGTAAAATACCTAGGATGTTTTCTAATGCTCTCTACATTTACACACAAATAAAATTATGTGAGACCCTTCACATCCATCAGCTAGTTAGCTGATTCTAAGTTCCGACTGTACATTCGCAAACATTTCAGCTTTACGTAGGTGAACCAGTCAGTAGCGATGTTTATAGCCACCGACGGTCTTCTACTAGGGGGTTGTTAACCGTTTTCACCATGTCCGGTCGTCAAATTTTCTGCATATTTCGCTATAACGTTACTATGTTTTATTAACGACTAAGTGAGATTTTTTTGTACTCACGATACTATTACATTCTCCTCATTGCAAAGGAAAGGAAAGGGAGAGAGAATTAATATCAGGGCCTCCTATCATAAGTGGCATTAAAAAATTACCTAGTCCTCCTAATAGTGTAGGCATGACCATGAAAAAAAGTAGGCTAGGTCTAGGTTCCTTACAGTTCCTACCTGCCTCCAAACCGAACGAGACAATCTCTCGTCATTCGGCTTTCCCCTCTTAGTCGTAGCAATCTGCTCACGACCTAAATTGTATATTAATATTTTGGTTTTAGCTTTGTAAACTTTTGTTTACCTACGATCTTATCTTAGATTTTTTTATAAAATATCTCTATCCTCAGCAGATCAAGAATTGTTGTGTAACGCTATGTGATGTAATTTACACAGAGGAACTTGCTTTCTGTTTATAGCTGCCATTTGCCTAGTGTAGAAATCTAGTTTTGCTTTAGGATTTCTCAAATGTTTGATTTTGCGTACATGATGCATCTCTACATCCATAGTATCACCACAGATAATACAAGCTTTAAATAAGTTAGATTTCGTGAATTTCGCATTTCAAACTTTAGCGATGCCTTTGAAGGGATCCTTAGAGGAAACAGTAACAGTCTTAACGATAGATTTCTTTGAGTAGTCCTCAGGACAAAATATAGAAATCCTCTTCTTTAATCCCTCTTTCGTTTCAATGTTGCAGCCTAGGTCTTTACCAAACTTTCTGAAGACTTTTGCTAAGGTTCTCAGTTTAAATTTTCGAGCTAAAGTTAAAGCGCAAGACTCCGTCAACAGTCAGATTACATTAGCTAGATTAGGAGCATTGGAAGTGAAATTATAGTAATTGTAAATACCTCGCATTACTGAGCTATAATATCTTAAAATATCTGCATGATCTAAATTAATCATATTACCCACGAAGGTTCCTCTTCATTTTAGCCTAGAATGATCTCTATGTGATATTCTTTTACGAATAAAGCGGTTTTTCTCTAAATTATTTAATACTTTAAAATAATCCATGTGAATTCTAATTCTAATCTTCTTTCTTCTAGTTACAGTAATTAACTGATCAGAAGCCGAACTCTTCATTTTAATAGTCTCTATTGGTTTTTCTATACCTAGCTTGTGAGGTGCCATTAGCCTGTAGCCTAAGAATTCTACTGGTTTGATCGAATATTTTGTGATTGCAGTTTTGTCTAAGTTTAATTTAAGACCTAATTGATTATCTATAAATATACGTACCTTCTCTAGTATAGTCTTAGCTGTCATGTAGCTACCTTCCACGCCAATTAGAAAGTCGTCCGCATACCTCACGTAATTAATTCTGACATATCTATTATCTCTAGCAATGCTAGGTGTAGCCAATAGTTTAGCTCCTCGATAGAGTTCAGGATTAGTTTTGTCATGTCCCATTTTTTTCATATACTTTCGCTTATTAGAATAAGTAATGTGTTCTTTAGTTCTAAAGTGCTTCTTGCCTACATTAAATTCGGCTATAATGCTTTGCATGTATAAATCTAGCTTATGCAGAAAGATGTTACAAAGTAGGGGACTCAAAATAGATCCTTGAGGAGTTCCCTTGTTCAAATTATCGTGCAATTCACCAAGTTCAATGTAGCCCGCTTTTAATCCAGATTTGATAAGTCTGAGTGTTTTTTCGCAAGTAATCTGCTCTTTCAAACATTCAATAAGCTTAGGATGTGAGATAGAATCAAAGGCCTTCGCAAAGTCTGCTTCTATTATATAATGACTGCTTTGGAACTTTGCATCTAAGTACTGCATGGCCGTTCTAGTTCCTCTTTTAGGTCTAAAGCCATGTGAGCAATCTAAAAAGGTTTTTTCAAAAACAGGTTCCATTATTAATTGCATAGCCTTTTGAACTAGTTTATCTCGAGGCGACGCAATGGTTAGCGGTCTTGTTTTATTTTTACCTAGCTGAGGAATATGAATAAGAGGAGGAAAATTATAATTTCCACCTCTTAGTTTTTTTTGAATATTTTTTAGGTATTTAAGATTGATTCCGTCTAATGTCATTGGACCCTTCGTTAAATTACCTGGTTTACTTTTGATCAGTTCGTAAGCTACAATTAAGTTTTTCATGTTAGCTATAGCTTTAATATTAATATCTTCTGGACGCGTTGAAACTATACTTTCATCGCTGCCACGACTCGTCCTTCGACCGGCTTTAGATGAAAATGTTCGATTCTTTTGACTAAAAGCTGTCACCCTTTCGCAATAATCGCGTACTACGGTGACTCCGTCGCCTCCTAATCTGATTTTTCGACTTGGACCCAGACAGAGCTGGTTATTAGGTACCCTTCGGTTTAATCCAAAGGCCACCCTTAGGCGATCCCAAAGTTCTAAATATAGGGCAAATATACTTGGATCTCTGCATTTGGTTTCATTGATGAAACTAGCACTCTGTGTGCTTCCCAGTAGCGTTAATTGTTTAGTGAACAAACTGATGATAAAATGTTCATTCGCTACTCAGTTGTCATTAATATAGCGTGGCAACAGGTCCGATTTTGACGAGACAAATGTAATCAGATTCGTAAACCTAATCGTTGTATATTTTAGATAAGAGAGAATGCCTATAATTGCTATATTAATTACGTTTCCCTCCTTTAACTTTCGCTTGGCTGTTTGAGTTTCCCCGAGAGGTTCGAGCTCTCCAGCTGAAAGCCTCTTTAATTTGCTAAACTTCAAAGGTCTTAATTTGACCAACCCTACAACATAGCGCATTGGCGCACTCATCACGACGGCATGGGCTGTCACGATAGAATTGTACAACTGATTATTTGATATGAATTGAACACCAGGTCCACTTAATTCTAATCTGATTAACACGGACAATCCTGTACCGATTAAACCTGAGAATAAAGCAAAGATTAAATATAACACACCAATGTCTTTCATGGATAATCAAATTTAACTTGCAATTAATAAAAAATACTACGGATCCTACCCCTACCTTGATGCTATTAACTAAAACAAAACAAAACTATTTAGTTTAAATTCTAGGATTTACCTTCGATAATTAGAAGTAATCAATCACCCTTGCAGCGTAGTAAGCACGATGGATGGCTAGTGGTTTTGTTTGTTGAATAAGTAGTTGTTCTATTTAATAATTGTTTAGTAAGGATTTTGACTGGATAATTCCTTTCGGAACTCATTAGAGTATACTATAAACTGGGTAATATGTTTACCCAATCAACTACCGTCTACTCGTTGCTCTTTTACAATTAATTTTGTGCTTTTCTGCCTATTTAATTGATTTAGATCCGCGATAACCCATTACACTTTCGTGAATATTTAGAATTATTACTATTTCTGAAGGGTTAGTTCAGCCTCACATAAATTTTAATTTATAGTTTAGTATCTAAATCTTTAGGGCGTCCCCGGAAGTTTGATAGTTTTAGCCAAAGATTGTACTTTCCTAAAGTACGATTCAGCATTAGTTGAGTTAAATCATCTTTCCATATTCATAGATAATTCAGATCTTAATTTAAGGTTAGCTGAGGTACCTTCGATATTCAAAATTGTGAAGCTATAGAGTAAAGTTTAAATAATAATATTAATAATTATTCATATTACTTAATAATAAGATGATGAACAAAGTAAAGTTCTATTTAAAATTAATTATAGCAATATTTACGAACTTTTCTTCTTTTGATTTTTTTTTATTACGCTATGCTAATAAAAAAAAAATAATGCGCTAGTATTAAAAAAAAAACTACTTCGTTCGGATTTCTAATTCAGTAAGAATAAGAAAGCTTCTCTAATTTTTTAGGGCAGGCTAACTTCTGCTGCTACGTAGTTAGCCAGCCAGCAGCACAAAAACCTTACTAGGCCATTTTAGAAATGTTATGTTTTTTATGTGTGATCGTTGAAGAAGTCAGCGCTATATAATTAGCGATTTTGTGCGAAGCACCCTATTAAATAACTAAATTTCTTGTGCTACGCTTTTTCGGCACCTATCAGGAGGCGTAGCCGAAAAATAATAAATGCCTACATAGTCAGGCTAGGTTAAAGGGTGCGCAAGCTACAAAGGGCGGAGCTAAATTTTGTAAATATAATATATACAAAATCGCAGTGCTACTACTAAAGAATATTTCTCTAATGGCTAATTTCTAAAAAGGCTAGCATGTAGCGCTCCCTTCTAGTAATTACTTAAAATTTAACATTCTGAGCGAACATAATTGCATTATTGTGCAAACATTGTATGCTTTATATAAAACTAATAAAAAAAAATAAAGGCTACCGTAGTACACCTAATTTTAATTTATATGTGCGCCTACGTAGTAGGGCTACCTCTTCCCATTTCTTATTATAAAAAATAATAAATCCACGATCGGGCTGCGCAGGCAGTAGTCAGCAGAAGAACTATAGTTATGAGGAGAGCTTCTTCTGATGAATCCCCAAAAGTAGGGTAAGGGTTTTTTATACTCCCTTTTTTTTTATTATTATAGATTTTTCCTAAAAACAAAAAGGAAAAATGCGCAAGCCACGCAAGCTCTTAAAAAAAAAAAATAACATAGTTAAAGTGGGGAAGGAATATATAAAAAAGACGAAGTCAAGAGGTAAGCTAGCTTCTATTTTCATTTATTAATCAATCAGATTCCGAGAAGGTAAATTGTGATTATCTCTAATAGGATATTAAAGATTTTTATAAAATAAAAGTAGTAAAGCAGCGCACACGAAGGGCGTAGTAATAAAATGATTTGATCTTTATTTTTTGAATATAGACTATAAATACTCTATCTTAATACTTTTAATTAAATAATCGATTATATAGACTATATATATATAAAACTTAAGCAATATAAAATTATAGCTATTAGTTATAAATATGATTTTATAAATTTATATATTCTACAAATATTAATAATATAGTAAAATATTTAATTATAAAGGTATTAAATTATATTTTGATTGTTAAGTTCAATCGCGATTAGCCTTATATTTGCTTACAGCCAGCCTACCTAACCTAACGACGAAAAAAAAAAGAGAATGATTAATAAAGATTATGGAGGAATTGAACCTCGGATCAGATGATTTGCAATCACAGTGTAAACCGTTTACAATCATAATCTTTTTATAGTAAAAAAATAACTATAAAATTTGACACTTCTGTGTTTTTTTTATCTAGCGTGCGAAGCTAGCCACGTAGCTTGGCTGAACAGCACAAAAAATAAAAAAAAAAGAAAATAGAAGCAGCAGGGATTAGTATATATTAACGCTTATATCTCACTAGCAGATCTTAAACTATATACTTGTTATTAGTTTGGTATAAGTCAATTAATGTGTTTTCTAAAACACTAACTGCTGGAACTAAAACAAAGAAGTGTGCGAAATACAATGCAGTACTCAATTGCCCAATTAAAATAAAAGGGCTTTCGACGTGCTTAGCTCCTAGTTGTTGTAGAACTAAGAAATTAGCTACAAAGATGTAAAACAATAATTTACTTAAAGGTCTGAATTGTAAACCTTTAGTTCTTCCTAGATCTGTGTATGGTAAAGCTAATATTGCAACTAATGCTGCAAACATTGCTATAACACCCAATAATTTATTAGGTATAGATCTTAAAATAGCATAGAATGGTAATAAATCTTTTTATTAAGTGATTAATTAAGAGAGAGAGAGTACTCCACAGCTATTAGCCTCCAAAATCAACACATCTATTAGCCTCATTTACACTAAAGTAAATCACGATCGTGTTAACTGCCATCTTCCAACATAGCATAGCATAGCATAGTTGTAAAAGTTAAAGCACGGTTAGTTGATAGAGTCATTAATCTAGGTTAAAGCACCCTTCGGCGTAAGTAGATTAACCAATATTGCTTAATTAAAGTATTCTTTATGTTTTATAGCAGTTAGACTATAGACTATAGACTAATCTAGAGTTACTGTGAAGATCAGATCAGATCTTTTTACTATAATAGCTTCTCTTAATAATATTCCTATTAATATTACCATAATTTCATCAGATTTTTTCTATTTTATAAATATAATCGCGTAGCTATCTAGATTCTAGTAGCGATCAATACTATTGTAGCTCTTTTAGAATAAGATAAACTAGATATATATAAGAAGGGTGGGTTGCCTTAGCTGACCGACCCGACCTGTTATAAAAAATAGGAATAAGATCACTTAATTTTTATGTTAATTCAATGTATATCTACATTGTTCGGATTATCTCTTCAACTCTTGTTTAGAATTGTCTCGTGCATAATCTCTGAAGGCTTCTAATAAGCAAATAAAATACACGTAGTACTTAATAGACAAACCTGCTGATTGCCTTATTTAATTAATAACTATTATTTAAAAAAAGGGTTTCCAGCAGTTCTCGAGATTTTAGAATGACATTTATTTATATTAAATCATTCAGGTACTATCGCGGCAGGAGTTTGCATTGGGTTAGCCCAGATTTGCTTAATTGGGTTTGTTACTCCCTTTAGTTACTAACCATAAGATTAACGAGGGGGTTAACCTATATTCCGTAATAAGTAAGGGAAATAAAGCTGCGAGGATAAAAATTAAATTATACCCTCTG
Source organism: Claviceps digitariae (assembly GCA_018360205.1). Taxonomy (NCBI): domain Eukaryota; kingdom Fungi; phylum Ascomycota; class Sordariomycetes; order Hypocreales; family Clavicipitaceae; genus Claviceps; species Claviceps digitariae. The sequence continues at coordinate 29,990 of SRPT01000065.1, forward strand.
GTACTTTTTTGTATTTTTCTGCGCACGATGCTACCAGGGGTGCTAGTCATTTATTTATTCCCTACTTTAACTATATGTTTAGTACCGGAACCTGGTTAGTCAGTTGAGGATTATCTTTATTAATAAAAGATAAATAACTTTCAGTCTTATTATTACAATAAGTATTGAAAGCATATCAATAACAGATAGCCTAACTAAGCCTTTATCCCTAAACAGGATAAAACCTATCTAATTACCGGAAATTATCTTTAAATAATTACCTGCATCCTTTCGAACGGGGCTTGACTATATCTTAAGCATTATATAAATAACACCAACCAACATTTAGTCGATGAACTGCACACCTAATAAAGAGCTTCAATATTAGGAGCTTGGCTGCGGATTTTACATTTATCTTCATTTTCTATTAATTCTTTTGCTACACGCTACATAGAAGTTAACTACAAGATATATTATCATTCTAAAGAAAAGCCTAAATAGAAGTAGTGTAGATAATCAATTTCGATTTTACCTAATCACGAGTCATTACCTGTGCCGCAAACTATGTTACCATGTTTGTTTGGTTGAAATTGCTTTAGTAACTTCCCGACAATTTGATGGTTTATAGTCAAAAGTTCATTTTGACAATAACTAAGCTTTTTTCCTAATTATATAATTTTCACTATCCCCTAATACATTAGGCATGAAGAATACAAACATACTTAATACAAAGAAGAAAATAAAAATTGTTATTAGATCTTTATACAAAAAGTAGGGAGCAAACGGGACTCTGTCATAGTATCCTGGCACACCTAATGGATTACTTGCTCCAGCAGATTCGTGAATTGCGATTAAATGCATTAAAGCTAATGCTGCTAAGACAAAGGGTAAAACAAAATGTAATGCAAAAAATCTGTTTAATGTAGCATTATTAACAGAACTATTGTGTTATATAGTTTACTTATTTTATATTTATATTTTTATTCTATTCTATTTTCAAATTCGATACGTAATAGCTGTGCGAGCTACTGCGCGTTTTTTTTTATTCGTTTATATAGATTAGATTAGATCAGATCAGATCTGATCGCCTTAAATCTATTTTTTGTGCAGACGACTACTACACTAGGTAGTCAGCTGAATTAGAGCTCAGCTCTTTCTATTACGTTTACAATATTATAATTAGTAATAGGTTGCTTACAGCCAGGCAAACAAACAACATAAAATAACAAAATACTAAAAGATAATTGCTATTTTTGCTTAATACTATTAAGAACTTATTTATTGGAAGGGTTTTTATTAAATTGTCTAATCAGGGGCGTAAATAATAAAGGATAAAAAAAATAATACTACATAAAAAAATAGCACTGGTGATTAAACCATTTACATAATACAATAAAGATAAAGGATAAGTATTAAAATATTTTCTAAACGCATTTAATAATATATACAGAACAAATTTAGATTGTAGCGCGATATACGCCAGCATGAAATTACAATATCCTAAAATATATTTGTTATTTTTACCTCCTCAAAGATTAATGTATTTGTTATATCATCAAACAATAAACTTAACTATTTTATAGTTTTTTCAAGCTTCTGGTATGTATTTATCTATGTTTTTATTAAAAATATATTTACAAATGTATATATTCAAAATTACATATATAAAAATGAGACCGCATGCTATAGTAGTATGCAAAGGGTTCAATAAACTAAATGGAAGATCTGGTGAATAAGAAGTTGTATCAAAGAATTTACATACACCGGGATTACTATCACCACCTTTGTTTAACAAATTATTCATAATTAGAGTACCAGCTTGAACAACTCCGGCTGTTCCAATCCCTACTGCTAATTTTAGAGCTGGAGGACCTCCAACTTGCTTAGCTACTTTAAGACCTACAGTTGCAGCTCCTGTTGTGGATATTGCGGCCGCTACTTTTCCTAAATGATTAACGGAAACATTGACGTGTCCATCGTTGACATTAATTGTTGCATTTTGTCCAACTGAAATATTATCAGGTAGGATTCTTAAAAGGCCATGTCTATTATGTGTATAATAGGATTCAGGATAAAAATAAGAATCTGGAATAAAAGAAAATATTACCATGCAACTAATAAAAATTATTAAACTTATAATTAGAAGCTTTGTCTCAGTTAGTCCATGGATAAAATCTGAGCCTGATTTAGTTTTAGTTTGTAAAAAAAAACAGACTATTAGAGTTAGCAAAAAGGAAATAGCGAAAAGGTTTATGTGTAAAACTGTATTGTGGATTTGAATTATCATAGATAGACTATGATAAGTATAAATATCTTTAAATAACTAATTATTTATAACTAGCTTATAAAAGCTAATTATAAGATGCTAAGCATACAATGCAAAACATTATAATAAAATAAGAAAACAACCCACCCCCCCCCTAGTGCTGCGTAGCCTAAGGCTCGGTATTAGGGGAGACCACTAGGTGGGGAAAAAAACTAGAATTTTATAAACTGCTTAAAGGAGAAATATTAAATATAGTAGAAGAAAGATGAGTCCGTAGCCTTGAAGATGATAAAATAACTCAAACGAAATAAGCTCTTTTCTATTTACTAATAAACAGTGTATTTATAAAATTGGCAGATTCTAGTTAGCCTCGGAGCTAGAAGCAGCGCTGCCCCATTTTTTATTATAGGTGAATAATAAGAAATCCTCCTAATTTAGCTAGAAGCTCTTTGTCTGTCTATCTATTAGAGGGGGAGGCTGTCTCGATTTTTAGCTTAAAAAGCCTTAATACGTTAATTATTTAATACGTAAGTTAGATAAGAATCTTAAATAGAGTAGAATAAGCGATATAAATTTAATTCCCTTTAGGCGCAAGCTCTAAAAAAAAAAATTAGTATATCTTTAAATATACTAAGCTATAAAATATAAATTAAAATAAGTAAACTGTTCAACATCTCTCAATGTTGCACGGACTATCTCATTATCTCAAAATGTGCGAAGCTAGCGCGCAGCAATAATTAGATATTAAAATCTCTAATATTAACTAACTAAATCTATTTTTAAGATATCTTGCGTATAGTCTCTGAAGGAGAGGCTGTTAGGGTTTAGGCTGTAATGCTGTGGCTACCCTACGCAACTTGACCCCTGCTGATAGTCTTAATATTGTTGTTAGATAAAACGAGTAATAATTGATATTAAATTAATATTAGATTTTCCAGCAAGTAGCAAGATTTTTAACACTACGTCTATGAAATAAGCAGTGTGGTTCATCTGTAATATAAACCTCCTCAAACGATTAAAGCTTTAAACACACATAACCTTACAGTTATAGTAAAGACTATTTCTTCAACCAAATGATCAAGGTTATACTTAATAAATATATAACAACTAGATTACTAAAGGGCTTCGCCGTAAAATAACTATAGCTAAATTTGGCTGCTGGGATTTCATATTTAGTCCAGATTATTGTGGGTGGGTGTAGTCACGCACTGGATAGTCGTTGAACGTTAATTGAAGCTAATTCTAACACCTCCTCCTCAATTCTTCGCTGCAGATTCTATTAATTTAAGAGATATTAATTAATGTCTTCCTGCAATTAACCCAGTGATCATTAATTCATTGCTGAATAAAAGGAGCTCGCAAGTCTTAATAATTATTTTCGTAATATAGGGCTTTGACATCCTTCGATTTAGGGCTCCAACTTTGTCAGGAAGCTATAATTAAGATCCAACAACTCTATATTTAAATAAGGCAATTAGTAGATTAAAAGCTCTAAATGATAGTTAATATAGATTAGTGTCGAAGGGTATTTGTATTCGTAATCGTATTCATTAAAAGACACTCCTACTAATTTCTAAATTTTTCTGCGAAGCTAGCTTCCCCTCAGGGGATCCGTTGTAGGTAATAATTAATCTAACTGTGTGAATCAAAGGATTACTATTTTCAATAGCCTATTAGTTTAATTAATAGACTATCAATACTTATACTTTAAGTTGTAGTTATTAACTAATACCTTTCGCCCAAACTGTCAATGCTAACTTCGTAGACAAAGGCAGCGTTTGTATTTAAATGAAAGATGACGAAAAAAAAATCAAAAAACCTCTAGGACTCAACTACGTCGGTTCCGATTCAAGGAATAGCACTTATTAAGTTAGTAATACAATTAAAACCTATTAATATTAAAGTGAATGTTATAAATATTTGCGTGAGTTAAGTTAAATTAAGTATTGTATAGTATAGTATTGTTGTTGTTGTTGTAGTAAAAATAAGAATAAAACTATTTGGGCTACGAAGTCAGCGTTAATCTACATTAATTTAATAGAATTAAGGTAAGTATATTATTATTATAATTATGAATCAAACAGTGCAAATAAATTAGGCGAGCCTTCTTATCTTTTATTTAGATCTTTAAATTATTATATTATCTACTTACTTTATTTATTTTTAATCTACTCTACTCTACTCTACTCTACTCTACTCTTAACTTTATTTACCTCGATTATAAGTATCGAATCGCATCGCATAGCATAGCAACTCTAAATACGAGCTTGCGCCTAAAAACTCTATACAATTTCCATTCACTATAATTAAAAAATAAGTAAGAGTCGCGACACTCTTAACACTAAATTTCTTTAGAGGTTTGGACTATCTATTCATTGACATTAATCTATTTAATTTATAATAATTTTATAAAAAAGTTCAATGTACCACGTTTAGTCTCTGAAGATCCTATAGCATATAAATAATTTATGCTTAGTTCCCTGCTGATTGTCTCAGTATTTTAAGAGTTTCCAGCAATTTGTGATATTTAACTACAGCTATTACTTCGCCAGTTAACTGTAGCACCTCATCATGGTTAATCAAATTTAACTTGCAATTATTATTAATTTCAAGCAGCAATACCTTTAAGCTAAAGCTAGTTTTTTAGTAAAACTTAATCATCTTAAATTTATAGTCCAGATGATTAGATAAATAGGAGGCTGATACTCTTCATTTTGTGTTTTTTTTTGTCTTTTGACGCCGAAGGGCTCTAAAAAACCAAAAGACGAAGCGATTAAGATCTTTGTTAATTGAAACAAACAATAAAGAAGATTCTGCTATTAAATTCCTTAATTAATAAAGGATTCAGTCTGTTAAAGTTGAATAAGTTCAATTGAATATTTGTTTAGTTAGGATCTAGTTGCTGCTTATTTTATAGAAATTAGCCTGCTTTAATAATTGTTTAGTAAGGATTTTGACTTGATAATTCCTTTCAGAATCCATTAGAGTATACCTTAAATAGAGTATTATTTTGACTCTATTAACTACCGTCTACTCGTTGCTCTTTTACAAATATAAAACTATTTGACTTAGATCCACGATTGCCTATTTCGTTTTTACTCATCTTCTTGGTTTTTACTATTCCTGAGTAATTAATTCAGCCACTCAAAGATTTTCATCATTGGTTTAGTACAAAAAAGCTTTAAGGTTTTCCCGGAGTTGGATAGTTATAGCCAATCTTGTTACTTTCCTAAGGCATTATCAGCGACATTTGGCCCATAGGTAATACGTACAAACTTACTTTTAAATTAAAAGCTGTGATATCTTTATAGTTCGACTATCACATTTATCTAAAGATAAAAAGTTTCGACTGTGCATTAAGCAGCATTTCAGCTACCCACTAGTGATCCAGTCAGTCGCGATCTCTTGGAAAACCGACGATCTATTATACTCGATTGCTAGTATATTTTGATCGTTTTCACTTGTGTTGCCTAAGAAATTCTATTATTTAGTTTCTTAAATGACTATGAAAAGCCAATCTGCTTTTTGTTTTATTTCTTTCCAAGAATTGCATAAAACTAATTAAACAGGACTATGATTAGAATACTAATTATTGTAATTTTTACTTAGAATTAACACAACTTCCTTTTAATAGATAGCTAGGACAATTAATGCTCTTTGTTGTATAGTTTTAGTAGAAAGCTTCAGCTTTTCCGCTATTCTATTCTATTTAACTAACTAGAGAGTAATATTAACTCTGTTAATTTAGTATAGTAAGTTGTAGAGACATAATGCATAAGTCCACATAATCACATTATAATTTTATTGATTAACTATTTCAGGATGTTTATTATAAATTACTAGTTAATCTTGAATTAAATCTATCAGTAGTTGCTGATCTTAGATAATTAGATGAGTTTATTTATTTAACACAACTAGCTAAGCTAAGTCCGTCCTTTAGTTATCTTAGTTAGTTAGATTTTCTACTAAGTTAATATTAATAAATACTTAAGGTTTTTATATTTTAATAACTCATATACTCTGCTTCCCTAGCAAGTACTCTCCTGTAGCAAAGCGCATTATAATAATAAAAAAAGAAAGAAAAATGACTACGTCTGGTTACTGGAGGGACACCCAATTACGATTTGTTGTAATGAATCTTTTATTATATATGTAATTATTATTATAGTATTCTAAACATTTTGGGCCATGTAAATAACCCAGGAAACCAATTCCCATCATTAATATTAAGATTATTGCTCCTAATATTCAAGCTAATGTTCTTGGTGCTCTGTAGGAACTGTAGTAAATTCCACGACCGACATGCAAGTAACAAATCTGCCCCTTTTACCTTTTATATTAAAAATTTTACAAACAGGTAAAGTTGGGGCCCTTCTCCCTAAGTAGTAAAATGACTACCCATTTAAAGACAATAGATTTATAAGCAAGCTGAGAGCCCTCCTGGTTTGTTGCCTTATTTCTTAGCTCAAGCCCTTAATTATCTACTGCCCTGTACTCTCTCAAGTAGGGTTTGACTATACCTTAAGCATTTAATAATTATAATGCCAACCAACTGTTAGTCGATGGACTGCACACCCTTACATTGTAAGGGAGCTAGCTGCGGATTTCCCATTTCCTTGCGTGCATCAATTTAGATTTTACTATACCGCGAGTCTTTACCTGCGCCACATACTATGTTACCATGTTTGTTTAGTTTAAATTGCTTTAGGGCTTTCCCGCAATTGATTGGTTTATAGCAGAAGGTTCACAACCACAATTTAGCCCTAAGAGATTTCTCATTTCTCTTATATAGTATCTTCGGCTATTTTAATTATATTTACTTTTAACTTCTAATCCATTTCTACTAGTGTCCGACATTAAGATATCCGTGCATTTCTCGCTTGAATACCAAATTTTTGTTATTGTCAGGGCTTGGTTAAGCTATATGTATTATAGCCTGAGTATTAAGACCTCTACAATGTCTACGTAATGTAGACGGCACAGCTATGCTATATTAACGTGCTGAGTATAAACCAGCTTAGCTTTATCACATTTTAATCTTGCGGACATTACAATATTAGGTTTATTCAAAGTAAATAAAGTATCGCTTGCGCACACATATAAAAGTAGTCGAATTCTACATATAGTTTGACTAAGAAAAAGAAAGCTGAAGCTGTGTTGGCGTGGATGTACCTTAGCATTCATCCATTGCTCACATCGCGCATAATCGTTGTATGAACAAATTCTATCTACTATCACTATCTACGGGTTTAGATGAGAAAATCATTCCTTCTTTACTTCTCAGTAAAATTGGACTATATCTTCATCTTTTAGAGATGTCAGGCGTGTAGTCTCTGAAGATTCTAATGAAAATAAGATTAGATAGGCTTAAATACAATAGGTTACCTGCTGATTGTCTTAAAAAGGGTTTCCAGCAATTTAGCCTGATTTAAAGAACACATTATGCAATATGCTCTACAGAGTTGAAGGCTTCTGCAATTGATGCATTATAATGCATAGCTAGCGTGACTCCGCTTATTATCTGAATGATTAAACATAGTCCTAGCAGCGATCCAAAATTTCACATATAAGATATATTACTTGGCTGTGAGTGGTCAATTAAGTACGCGTTTAGCAATTTTAAAAAGGGATGGGACTTCAAAGTTCTCATATTTTTTTTTATAAATTAAATTAAATGAAAATTTTCATACTAATAATATTACAAATGTAAACAAAGAATGTTTATATTATTAGTATTTTATATCAAAATATATATTTAATAAAGCGAAATATAATTAAATATTACCCTTAAAAATTTATATTACTGCATAGTATGCAAAATTTATTATTATAAACTATTACGAACTAAAAGTCGTTATAGTTTTTGTTAGTTAGTTAGTTAGTAAATTAGTTGTTAGTGTCTAACTATCTTTCTTTCTTTCAAACAAGGTTATTCCCTAACTTATTAACCTTAGCAATTAGTTAACGATGAGTCTAATAAAATTACACTAGCATTAGTCTTGTTTACTTCTAAGAACATAATTATTAATACCTATTAATATAACAAAAGATGCAATAGTTATTACATTAATTAAATCGATATAAACAGAGACAAAACTAAATATTGTTAAGTAGAAAGTTACACCTATTAAAATGTATAGAGCATAGTCAGTAACCACGCCTTTACTTAAATTAGATATAGTTTTACTTATTCTTACTAGGAATAAATAAATCCCAAAGGGTCCTACTCACTCAACACTTCCTTTATCTAAAACTTTAGTTGTTAGACCTCCTAAATCTAAAATTGTATTAACAATATATTTATTATAAAATAATTCAACTAAGAAACGTTGATTGAAGAAACCAAATACGTAATACCCTAGTCTAGATAATTTAAAGTCTGTTATAGTTTTAGGGAAAAACTCTGGATAGATTATTGCTAATCCTGAGAAACCAACTGTAAAAAAGAAAGGTAGTAATTTGAATATTGTTGGTACTGCGAACTCTGTGTTAATCGAGATTTCATGATCTGGAAGTATAAAGATTGAATTATCATTAAAGAATCCAGATCCTAGCCCAATGAAAATATCTTTAGTTAAGAATCCAAAGAATATTGAAAATATTGCTAAGATTACCAATGGTAAGCTTAAATTAATATTTCCTTCGTGCGCATTTTTGTAATAATTAATAGGTCCATTAGGATTAGCTAAGAAAGCTAAGTATAAAATTTTCACAGAGTATAGTGTTGTAAATATAGCACCAATAGTTGCTATATAATATATGCTAATACTGCTAAAATTAAATTGTCCATAAGCTGATTCTAAAATAAAATCTTTACTGTAAAAACCTGTCATGAACGGGAAAGCTACAAGGCTTAGACTAGCTATTAATATTACTGCGTATGTCAAAGGTAAGAAGCTAACAAGACCACCGTATTTTCGTAGGTCTTGATTATCTGAAACAGCATGAATTACCGCACCTGCGCCCAAGAACAACAATCCTTTGTAGAATGCATGATTAATTAAATGAAAAATAGCAAGATTATATGAAGACAAGCCAATAGCTACGAACATCATTCCTAATTGCGACATAGTAGAATAGGCAATAATCTTCTTAATATCTTGTTGAAATAATCCAATTAATGAGCTAAAAACGGTTGTGATTGCTCCTAATCATAGACAGATTAAGAGTATTGTCGAGGAATACTCAATGAGTGGTGAAGATCGAATCATCAAATAAACTCCTGCGGTTACTAAGGTAGCAGCGTGTATTAAAGCACTGACTGGCGTTGGCCCCTCCATGGCTAGAGGTAATCAACAGTGCAATATTAACTGTGCACTCTTAGCCATCGCGCCTAATAGTAGGCAGATTCCAATTAGTGTAATCATTGTTTGATTTAAAAATGGAGCTATTGAGAATACTAAATTGTAATCTAGATTGTTTACAGTTAATAAAATTAATAGTAGTCCCAAAGTTAAAAATGCGTCTCCTACTCTATTGGTTAAGAATGCAGACATTGAACTTTGGTTTGCTGCGAGTCTTGTGAATCAGAAGCTGATTAATAGGTAAGAACTCACGCCAATCCCTTCTCATCCTACAAATAAAACTAAGTAATTTTGAGCGGTTACCAATAGCAGCATAAAGAAAGTAAACATGCTAAGATAACTAAAAAACCTTTGGTTATGTGGATCATCGTTCATGTAACCTATCGAGTAAAAATGAACTACCGAGCTAATGATTAATACAGGAATTAGCATAGCGACATTTAAGCTATCAAATTCAAATTTTCAAAGGAGGTTTATTGATTCTGTAACTATTCAGTTGAATATAGTAATTGTCACAGTATTGTCGCTAAAGCCTATTTCTAAAAATGCGACTATAGCTAATATTGTAGTAGTAATTGTTGTAGAACAACTAATCAATTGACTTCCTTGGACACCTAGTTTTCGTCCGAATAGTCCAGCAAATATTGAGCCTAATAGTGGTAATAGTAAAATCGTTAGATACATTTTTAATTATTGTTAATAGATATGCTTCCTCTTAGTCGGTAAAATGCTATTAAAATAGCCAAACCTAAAGCTGACTCTGCGCCAGCAATAGTTATTATTATTATTGAAAACGTTAACCCGACTGCGTCGTCAAGGTTAATTGTGGAAAGTAAAATTAGCAGTGTAATTGCTAGAATTATAATCTCAAGACTAATTAGCATTGTTATTATATTTTTTCTGTTGAAAACAAAGCCTAAAATTCCGATTAGTAGTAAAAGTATTGTTAAATTCATATTTTTTTTATTTATTATATATATTATTCTAATTGTTCAGACCCATTCACTAAATCCCGACTCAGATTGTCTGAACTAAGGTTTTTGTGCATTTCTTATTTATATAATTGGTCTCAATAAATAGAATAGCTGCGCACTAAACCCCTAAGTCTACGCAGTAGTAGAGCTACGCAATGCATATTATTTCTAAAATTTAATTTTGTGCTTTCTTTTTTTAGAGCTTGCGCGACTTCGTAGCCCTTTGGCGCGCATTTTGGGCAAAGTCAGCCATTAAAAATATATAAAATTAAAAAAAAAAGACAGAAGTCTGCCTTATTATTAATATAATTTAATTATATCGCTATTGATTTATTAAACAAACTAGCTAAGATTCACGACTAAAATTTAGAAGATTTTTTGCAACAAACACGCCAGGTTACAATTAACGTTTAAAGTTTCCTTTCTCTAAAAAAAAAGTGAAAAAAGCAGGCCAGGCCTGCTAACTATAATTGTACATTGCTAAACAATTATTAACGTTAGGGTTATCTATTACGATAACGCTTTATTTGCTCTCTAGTAGCAGAATAAAATAATCTGTTTGCAATTAAGTAGTGAAGGTTTAATTGTGCAGAAGTTTTTACACTCCTGCAGTCAGGGCAATTTTGATTCGAACAAAATATTCGTTGGCCGTAACAACGCGTTATTCCTTTTAACTATTGCCCTTTATCAGATTTTTAATCTGATAATATATTTAATTAACGTAAATAAGTTATATTTCTATTACTTAAATTAACTATTACTAACTAAAATAAAAATTCCGGCGAAGCGATTTTTTATTTGTCTACGACTGATTTTTTTACTGTAAATAATTGATTTTCAAATTTAAATGAATTTCCTGTTTTTACTCTATTATTTATTGTAGTAGAAGATACATTTAAATATTTAGCACTATCGACCATAGAGTTAAAGCATTTAATTACATTGCCTTTCTCGTTTATAAGATCTATTTTAATTTTTGTGGAATTACTTTTAAATCGATTTTCTGAAATGATTCATTGTCGATCATTTATTATTTCATAATTAGAAGGGCCATTTAATTGTTTATTTATTTCAAGGTAAAGCAGTTCTCGATCAACTCGTTTATAATTAGGACTAGAAGTTAGTCTATGACTGTTCATTTGTCCTCTGATTTTATTAATTAAATTTTTTCCTTCATCAGTGTAGTGAAATCCCTTTTCTTTTAGTTTTAAAATTACTATAAAGTCTTCAAAATCTAATCGCTTTTTGGTTCTTCAATCTAACGAATCGAAGAAAGGTATAATAACTTTATTGAGATATTCTTCACTCTCAATACTCAATATCATCATTCCATCATCGTAACCCCTTAGATACACAGAGTCACGATCTAAAACTCCTTTTGCTAAACCTTCAAGGTAAAATTTAATTTTTGTCATTAAAATTTCATCTATATTTTTTTGGGTAATTCCTAAACAAGCTACATAATTTTGGTTTCTTGTATAAAGGCTGCCATCGCCTTCTATGAACCCTAAGAGTCAATATGGTGTAATGGTTTGACAGTGGTCGCCAGGTAAGTTAAAGTTTTTTCTTCCAGTGTTCATATTTTTTTTTAAGTTTACAATTTGATCATGCATTTCTAACGTTTTTTTTTTAGCTGCGAAGTAAATTTCGAAAGCTTTATTTCAATCGAAGAAATTTAAATACTTAGTAGACAATAATGGGTATTTTGTAAAGATCAAAATTAATTTTTTAATCTCTTCTTTTTTACGTACGCAAAATTTAGCCGAATTCTCAGTAGTACTTATACTAACTTCACCAAATCCTAGCCTATTTTTAATAAAATATAGCACAGCTAGATCATCCTTGTGAAGTTTTAATTGGTATAAAAATAAAAAATGAAGACCGCCAATTTTCTGAATATGAAAACAAGCTTCAGCGTCTGAAAATCCAGATAGTCAATTAAAAAATGCAGCATCAGCATCAGCATCAGCATCAGCATCATCTTCTTTTTTTATTACGTCTGTACTGTAAGTTCTAACACTTAGAAAGTTTATAGGTTTTTTTAGTAAATGTGTATTATTATGATAGATATTTATAACTTCGATACGATTAATTAATTTTCTGTTGTTTTCGTAGTTAATTGTTGGAGGATTTTTTAGTAATGACGAGTAGTTTAGAACTATCGAGCTTAAATTTAATACGCTATTTAGTTCCTGCACACTTAATAAAAAACTAATAAAGCAGCTAACTAACGCATAAATAACTTCATGTGTTCTGTAATTAAATTCGGAATAGCAACCTGCGTAGATTACCAGAATTCCAATTATTGTTAAAATAATTAAGCTAATATCGATTTTTAAGTGCTCCGCTTCCTGAAGCCTACGCCAATTAATATTAGTGACACAGATTGTTGAAGCTCAGACAACTGCGATAATAGTTAGAGGAAAAAGATAGATTAGTACGTCTTCGATGGGTACCATCCGAATTACTGTAACGATAATCAATATTGTTGCAATAAGCGTTATCTCGACGAAGATAAGCTTTGTGAAGACAATTTTTCTATAAAAAAAGAATCCTGCGATTCCTAATAGAAAAAGTGAAAATGTGATAATTATTGTAAATGTAAAATTCATTGTTTTATTTATATATATATTATTCAAATTGTTCAGATCATTCACTAAGTCCCTTTTCAATATGCCCGGACTGACTCACTGGTTTTCCCTAATTTTTTCAATTTTTTAGAGCTAGCGCGACTTCGTAGCCCTTTGGCGCGCATTTTGGGCGAAGCCATTAAAAATTTATGGAGCTTGCGCCTAAAAAAAAACACTCAAAAAAAGAATAAATAGGTGCTATGTATTCAGCTTAAAAACATAGCTATTTTTATTTTAAGCTAAGCTATAAAATAGAAAAATGCTAATCGCACTAAACCATCAGTCTACGCAGTAGTAGAGCTACGCAACTCATAATATTACTAAGATTTAATTTTGTGCTCTTGATTTATTAAACAAACTAGATAAGATAAAATTCACTAGCCCCGGTGGGCTACTAAAATTTAGATTATAGAATGCGACAAGCAAAAAAGGTGACTTTAGTTAAATTTCCTTTCTCTAAAAAAAAAGTGAAAAAAGCTGCTAAAACTAAAGTCCGTTACGAACAATTATTAACGGTAGGATTACCCATTAGGTAACGCTTTATTTGCTCTCTAGTAGCAGAATAAAATAATCTGTTTGCAATTAAGTAGTGAAGGCATAATTGTGCAGGAGTTATTACACTCCTGCAGTTAGGGCAATTTTGATTCGAACAAAAATTTCGTAGATCGAAACTACGCGTTAAGCCATTTTAACTATAGCCCTTTTTTTATCTTATTTTCATAAGATAAAATTTAACTTAAGCTTTAATTAAGCCTTATAAAGTCATTGAACGAACTTTTCAAGATTAACTGATTCTATTACGATTGGCATAGAGCTGTGTAGAATCCCGCAAAGCTCTGAACATTGCAAGTTGTCTCTACGTTTATTTAATGTAAATTAGAATTTTTAGCTAACTTATTTAATTAGCGTATTAATTAAATAAACTATTTAACAAAAAATACGTCTATTCATATTTATCTGCACTTTTTCAAGTGGGGTCTGACTATACCTTAAGCATTATTTATAATAATAACACCAATCACCGTCTAGTCGATGAACTGCATACCCTTACCTTACGGCAAAAGATACTTGGCTGCGGATTACCCATTGTAACATAAATCATAATTTTACCGTTCCTCGAGTCGTTAGCTGAGCCATTAGTGTGTTACCAAACTAACTTGGTTATGATCCCTTTAGGATTTTCCCGCAATTTGATGATTTTTAACTGAAGGTTCGCTACAGTTTTGGCCATTGTTCAAAAGACCGTAGTAGGCACCTTCTCTATTAATGAATACAGAAATCTGGTTAAGCCTTCCTGGCATTGCATCAGTTTTAATTCCTAATGAAGGACAAGCAAAAGAATGTATTACCAATGATGTTATCTTAAAGAGAGAGGTTCTGAAAACAACAAAACTGCTCTACTTTAATTCCATATTTTAAAATATGGTTCAGACTATGTGTTCATTTATTAAATATTCACTACTTAAAGGTTTTAAGATAATTCTTTAAAATTTTATGTCATTAAATTAAGTAAAAATTAATAAACTGAGGACGCTGGGTGAGAATACGGTAGCTAAAACACAGCGCAGCTATTCTCCTTTTAGTCGTTGAACGGTCTTATTTTTAATATAACAATAAATAAGATTAGTTGGTTTATTGAAACCCTAAAATAAGCTTCGCTTCAAGTTTACTTTAATAAAGTGATTCTTGAAATTCATCCTCTTTTATCGGGCTATTAAATTAAGGATAAAATAATAACCGGGAGACTATTTTTCTTTAATCTCCTGATGTAATTACAAATCTAATATTTGTTAATTCAGGAACGATTACTCGATTATCGACCTCTAATAATCTCAAGCCTCCGTCTTCTAAGTCAGATTCAGTAACTAAGTAGGAATCGAATTCGATACACTCTTCATTAGAGTCGATGAAATCCGGATAAATATAACTTCAATACCATTGTCGCCCTTCGGCTATAACTGTCATCGATGGATCGGTCACGTCGTCCATGAGGTAGAGGAGCTTAAAACTAGGAAAAGCGATTAAGATTAATATAATTGCAGGAGTGATGGTTCAAATTAGCTCTATCAAAGTCAAAATTCTTAAACAGTTTCCTGTTAAATTGGACTATCCCATACCTTTTTACCAATTAAGGCTTTCACGTCCAGTCTCTGAGGTACCCAACTATAGTAATTAAGAGTATAAAACTAATAATACTAGGGCGGCGGTTACCTGCTGATTGTCCATTCAAAATGTGGCTTATTGGCTCCAATTAATTATCCTATTAGATTTTCACTTAAAAGTTTAAGTACTATAGACTTTAGGATTTTCCAGCAAACGGTGAGATTGCAATTCATAGTTTTTTTAATTAAAATCTACCCTATTCTATTCTAGTTTAGTTTAGTAAAAACTAACTTCACTGAGCTAAATAAATTAGTGCGATCATCCAGATATTTAAACCAGTAGTAGATCAAAGGTATGCTTTGTAAAATTATGATTGATATAAACAGACCAAAGTTTACTTTAAGAATATTAGTAGGTTAGATCGTGCTTTTATATATTTAAAATTTAAGTTCAACAATCTTTTACAAGTTTTAAATTTCCGGACTCAATAGCTCTATTGGCTAGACGAGTCTTTTAAAGTAGCAGTTGTAAAATATACCTTTCCTAATAATTTTGTAAATGTGAGCTCGAAAAGTTGTATTACGAAGATAATCATTGTGTGCGAAGCTATGTATAATTTAACGTTTTAATGTTACACTAAAGATATTATCAGTGTACACTTTACCCTCCCTTAACAAATACTTCTAGTATAAAATATATTGAAAAATAATAGAGTTTACTGACGCAAACAACAATAACTTCATTGTTTATAAGCCTATTACCACTAATGTCTATTAGCAGTACCCCTGGCTTTGCAGAAGTTAGGTAAAGAGAAATAATAAAAATATTATAAACTAAATTTATTTTATGTAGTGTTAAGGATTTTGTGGAAGAGGGCTGCGAACGTAGTCTGCCTGCTATTAAAAATTGTATTTTAGTATACAATTAGAATAAGTCTAGACAGGGATAATTCACGCATGAACGACTAATAGTTTAGATTTAAATAATGGCAGCTAGTTAATTAAAACACTAATGGAACTAGGCACTTATCAAAAGAACCGTGATTTAAATATTTGAGGCTAATTGGAGCTTTAGTTGCGACAAAGTTTCGAATTATTGAAAATAAAACTCAACCAACGCCGAACAATATTAAAACTAAGTAAAACATGATATTATCATGTAATTCTATTAAACCTTCCATCGCAGGAGAGGCGCTATCTTGAAAATAGGTACCTCACGCTATTGGTGCATCAAAAGATGTTATTGTAGTATAAAATAAATTTTTCATTTTTGTGTTTGTAATTATTATAAAATTTCTAATTTATTTATTTATTTTATATAAAGCATAAAATATATAAACCCTTGGTTACGCTAAAGTTAGCATAGCGCAAGTAAACATGTTAAATATATCACATCATGTTTTAAGTAGAATTGATCTGTCGAAGTTATACTTCTGCCCTCCCACCCACCCAATCCTTATGTGCTAGAGGTTATCTTGCTAATTTTTATTCTATAGCTTCAATTTATTTATTAATTATTAATTATTAAGTGCTCCAGAATAGCAAGCAATATAGCTACCCACCTTGATAATAACCTATAAGTAAAAAGAGGAAATATAATGAATATAAAACAAAATTAATTAGCAAGCTAAGAGGCTCAAGCCATCCGTTGTTTGTAGCTTCAATAATCTATTTTTTTTTAAGATTATCGCATTTAGTAGCTGCTCCTAAGGAACAAATTAAACTAAATTTTCCCCTTTTTGATGGCTAAACTAGCGGGGATAGCAAGTGAACGCTGTGCATAATTGGATTCGGATCAACAGTGTACTTGTGTTGACTAATTAATAGCCATTAATTAGAGTAATTAAATTAGAAAGAATCATAAAGACTAATAAAAATATAATTACAATAGAATTAGTTAATATGCTAATGTTCTTTAATTTAACTCTTAATTTTATAATAGAGGCAAATTTCGGAAATTTATGTTCTAATTTAAACTTATCGATAATTTGATTACCAAATACAGAGGAAATAATCGTAAGAAAACAAGATAAAATAAATAAAGAACTCGAAATATTAACAACCATTACTAGTTCAGTTATAGTTAGATTATTTAAAAAATCTCTGTAGTCATTAAATAATTTCACGAATAAATTATCATTAATCCAAGAATACCAATTTAAATTAAATTCGTTCTCTGAGGGTAAATCTGCTTTTTTTGTGTGTAGCCTAGACCAATAATATTTCATAAATAATTTTTTTGAAATATAATAAGCCTTAATGCATTCTTCTTTGATTATAAGAAAGAAAGCACAAATACTTTGTAGCAGTGAAGTAATATCATCTACTCCACATTGAAATATTTTTAAAATTGCAAGTATAAAGTCCTTCATTTTTTTAGTATTAATTATTATAAAATTTCTAATTTATTTATTTATTTTATATAAAGCAGGCTGACGTAGTAGCCGCATAAAATATATAAATCCTTGGTTACGCTAAAGTTAGCATAGCGCAAGTAAACATGTTAAATATATCACATCATGTTTTAAGTAGAATTGATCTGTCGAAGTTATACTTCTGCCCTCCCACCCACCCAATTACTTAAGTTAGTAATTATTTGAAAAAATCATTCTATAGCTTTAGCTATAAAATTATTATAATGATCTCTTTAATCTTTAATTAGTACGTATTAAGCTACGTATAATAAAAGTAATGACATCATTAATGCAAATACTATTAAAATGTCATTACTTCTCGCTTATCTTAAGATAATATTCTATATAAAATACCTTTTACATTTGTGCGACTATTAATTTATTTATATCTTACTTAGTTGGCCTAATAATTGCTAAGGAAGTCCGCTGTTCGTAGCTTGCGCTGTGCAGAGGTAGTAGGATTAATACTATTATTAATAGAGTAGAGTAGAGTAGAGTAGAGTAGCTTCTCTTCTCTTCTTAATATAATCTAAATATATAATGAAAAGAATTAAGCAGCTAATACAACTATAATTACACTACAATATTGCACTAGTAGTTTTAGTTTTAGTTTTAGTTTTAGTAAAACTTCTAGTATGTTATATACTTACAAGATCTAACTCTTTGACTGTTATATTCTTTCAAAACTTAAATTAGTTCCATGGTATTTTGAACAATAATAATATAATCTATACACCTCTAATCTAAAGCTCTATATTTTAGTATTTGGAATAACCTAGCTAATTTTTTATCATCATGAATCTTGACGTGTCTTCGTTGAAGTAATAGGCTAGTGTAGCCTACCATGACAACACAGTAGTTTAGTTGTTTTAGTTACTAGAAAGTTCCTACGAAGCAATTATAACACTAATACTGTACAAGTTCAATCTCTCTAGCTAGCTCTCCTTTTATTGTTTCCCTGCGAAGCTTTATTATAATTTTTTATATTTATGTGTGTACTATATTCACATTGGCTGCTTTAAAATAATACATAAAATATTTATTTAATTTCATTAAGATAATATAAAGTAAAGAATACTTAGTTTATAAGTACCAACAGTCGTGGATAATAATCGCGATCGTTCGTTGTCAATATTAGTAGTACAACTTATAAAAGCTTAATAGGATAATAGTAAGATTTTATTATGTAATAGTAGCAATCTAGTATGTAATATTTAATTAGTATAACCAACTATGTAAAAATACTTCAATGTAATAATTTATTACTACATAAATAATTAGATATAATTTTGTCCTACGTAGTAAGGGCGGAGCTTGTAAATAGATTCTATACAAAATCGCTGTACGTATATATTAAGAAATCACTTTCTTAGTTAGACTATGTCATATAGCTTTTGTGCTAGCTATGTGGGTACTAAAGGCTGAAATATTGCTTATACTAACTCATCAGCTAGTCGTTGGACGATTTTAATATAATTTTAATTGTATAATATTAAACTTCGCTGCAAATTTTGATTTATAAATTAGATAATCTAATCAACTTTTTGCAATTCACCCACTTTATACAGCGCTATTCGCAATACGCAATTGGCATTAAGCTAACGCTGTAGCTTCTGAGAAGGCAAAGCCTAAGATTGAATAAGTGAATAATTGGTTTTTTAATGAAGGGTTTCTTGCAACACCTAAGATTAAACAACCAAATACTACGCCAATACCAATCCCTGCACCTGCAACTCCAATAGTAGCTAATCCTGCTCCTAATATTTTAGATGATTGTAGCATAAAATTTATTGTCTATAATTAAAATAAAAAAAAATATCGTAATTGTTGTACTTTTTGTTTCCTTTTTTTTTTATAAAAAAAAAAAGCCTAGAAAATAGAAATTTCACAAAATGGAGCCCTTCGGCGCGCCTAGCGCCAGCGCATTTTTCCTTTAATAAAGGAAAAATTAAAGAATAAAAAGAATAGCTTAAGCTAAGCTATTACTTAATATTTTATTTTCTATATTTTATTTTATATATAATAAAATAGAAAAAATCTATGCTGATAGTAATACGCGCAAAGACTGATCCTTAATAATTTAGCTAAGGAACTATCGATCGCCGTTCTGAGTAGCCCTAGCACACAACAAATTCTCGAGCGAAGCACCCCTCTTATTTTTACTCCTTTCTTATTATATTATAAAGTTAGAGCTTGCGCCATTTTTCTTTTTTGAGTGCGCAGCTAAAAAAACCCGCAACGAAGGCAGCAGTTTTAAGTTATAGGGGTGCTACGTAGTCAGCAGCAGGAATAAATGGAGGTAGTATAAAGAATGTGGAACTAGAATAATTAATAGTTCAACACAACAGGAGAGCGTGTCTAGTGTGTGCTACGGTGGCTGACTACGTAACCGAAAATTAAATAATAAGAATTAGAGCCGACTACTTATTAGCACTACTTCGTACACACAAATTATAGAATAATAGTTATTATTAAATGTTATTTGTTTTCTATAAAAGTATTAACAAATTTTTTAGTGCCTTTATAATAGCTATAAGATTGTCGACTGTCTATTTTTAACGCTCCCTTACCTAATTCGAAAACGAAACCTGCTGTGATGATTCCAATAAATAATAAAACGATAATTAGACCATAGACTCCATTGTCGCTACCACTCATGGCAAACGGATACACCACTAGTAATTCTAGATCGAAGAGTAAATACAGCAAACAAAAAATGAAGAACTTAACTCCAAATTGTGCTCTATTCTGACCTAAAAAGCTGTGGAAACCACATTCAAATGAAGAATATTTTTCCTGATAAGGATTATGCGGAGCTAAAACGAAATTAAGTATTAAAAATAAGATCGCTATTACGCAAACAAGTATAAATAAAAAAGTAACGCTACTCATTTAAAAATTAAATAATGTGTGTACCAAGATGGTCAAATTTGTTAGTTAATTATTAATAATATTAGTTAATAATAATTCTTCAACCTATTACTAGATTGTTCAGACTATGTAATTATTACTTAAAGTAATAAAGGACGTTAATACTTATAAAGTTAAGTAGTCGTTGAACGATTTTAATAAATTTCAGCGAACGATGGGATGGTAATATTAAATTTCAGCCAAGTATGCTTTGCTTTTATTAAACTACGCTGCAAGTTGTTTATTTATATAATAAGGTTTCTTGCAATTAATCCAATTTACAGAAATTATACAGTAGTGTAGGCGTTGTTGTATAGTAGTTACCTCAATTCTTAGGCTAAAAAGAATACCCCTCCCAACTAATACCTATAAAACCTAACCTACTAATACCTAGAAAACCTAACCTAATTTCTTATTCAATTTTATAAAAAAGACTGGTTAAATAGAAAAATTTAGAATTAGTAAACTAGGCAGGGAGTAGAGTAACCTTGCTAATGTTTGATTAGACAATACGATTCTTATAATAATTTTGGATCTGATTTTTATTAATCCGTGTCTTGTCGTCTATTGTTAGGAGGTATTGTCTATACTACTATTCCATCAGCTGGAAACTGAGACATTAGATTAGGACTTCGGGCTGCTTTGTGAGTATTAAGATGGTTAGAATCGAATCTATAGGATCTTGCAAGATCGATCGATCGTTAGTGGCAGTCATAGCTTAGCTAATCAAGCTCAGCTGATGGCTCTCTTAGTTGTAATTAGCTTACAAGGAAGTATCTAGAATCGAAGTACGATTTTAACTTTAGCTACACTGTACACTGTATAATTAAAGGGGCAATTAATTGTATTTAAATTAGTAGCCCTACTACGTCGGGCGGCTTTGTTTTGGAGCTTGCGCAGGCGAAGCCCTCCCTTTAGTCTTAATAAAAAAAAAATAGGCAGACTTCGTACGCACAAAGTTAAAGTGGGCACAGTAATCGGAAAATTTTATATTAATTAGTATATTTTCCTTTTTTCTACGAGGGCTACTAATTACAGCGAATGAGCTAGCTGCTGTAGCTACCCATGCTAAGTCATTCACGATTAAAAAAGATAAACGATAAAATTATTAATGTTAAAATAGCTATTACAAAAGCTATAGGGCTAGAAATAGCAATGTTGTTGTATTTGAAATTTACATTTTTAACTACATTACTATTACTATCTAAGATATTTCCTTTTCAAATTAAATTTTCTAGTAAAGTATTTACTTTATAATCAGGTTTAGAAAAGAATATTTCTTTAATAATTCCTAAATAATAAATACCTCCAACTACACTAGTTAGTATTGCGACTAAGGATAAGAATATTAATCCTTTGTCCAGAGCAGAACTTAGCACCATTTGTTTAGCAAAAAATCCAACAAGGGGTGGAACACCAACAAAAGAGAAGATTGTTACAGCTAAACTTAAAGCTAATACAGGGTTAATATAGAAATAACCTTTTAATTGGCTAACCAGTTGTACTGGAGAATTAGTTTTATCTAATAATTCTTCGTCTTCTTTATTATCGCTAGTGTAGCTTAATAATGAAACCCCAATAGCAACTAGTATAATAAAGACGTTTAAGTTGCTAATAACATATTGTGTTAAATAAAATAAAAATGCTTGTGTCGATTCTACACTAGTTATACCTAAAGCTAGTAATATAAACCCTACGTGAGAAATACTACTGTAGGCTAATAGTCTTTTGATTCTGAATTGAGTTAAACCTACCACAGTTCCTACAATTAAAGAGAACAATGAACTCATTAATAATATAAATGTTCAGCTCATTTCTTCGGGTAATAACTGGTTGAAACTATTGTTTGTGTAGTAAACTAATTGCAATAATAAAATAAAGATAGATATTTTAGCAATTAAAGCTACAAAAGTAGTAACTAGCGTTGGTAAAGCGTCGTATACTTCGGGCGATCAGAAGTGGAACGGTGCTGCACTTATTTTAAATAAGAAACCTATAGTAAATATTACTAAAGATAAATTTATGTAATTAGATTTGTATCAAAGATCTGTTGAACTTACCTCAGTAATGCTAGTTATAATGTATAAACCATCAAAGCTAGTACTACCAGAGTTAGCATAAATTAAACTTATTCCTAATAAAATAAAACAAGAACTCAAAGCCCCTAATAAAAAGTATACAAGACCGGCTGTAGTAGATAATTCTGAATTCCTGTATACAGCACTTAAAATGTATAAGCCGTAGCTTTGCATTTCCACGGCTAAGAAGACGGAAACTAAGTCATTTGTTGACATTAAGAAAACTGCTCCTGTTATTATAAATAATAAAATTAAAGGGTATTCGATCAATTTTAGATGCTCTCCCATTTTATTTATTAATTTAGTATTATAATATACAAATTTATTGAAAATTAAGTCTTGAATAGTTGAAAATTCCGGTACTCAAGCTTTTCTTGGATAGAAGCTAGTCAATGTTAATATTAATATGCTAACTAAAAATAAGAAAATGTGGAAGATTTGTGAAATATTTGTAACTAACAATAAGCCTCCGTGTAGAGCAATCCCCTTAGTAACTACACTTAAAGAAGCAAAATCATTCAATATACAATATGTTAATATTATCATAGCTATTCTATTATATAGAATAGAGATATCTCGCCTTAAATTGACGGCATTGGAAAGTAGAAGTGCAATAATAGATATTATTATCATGGCTTAAATTAAAGTAAATTATTAGCTTTACCTATAATTAGTAGAGGGTCTGTTGATAGCTTTATTATCTTTTGAGCTTGCTAGCTTTTTCTTTTTTTTTATTAATTTTGTATTTTTTAAATTTGTAAAGCAGGCTGCGCAGCATAAAAATGCTTGGGTATCAAGCGCACGAAGCCTATTTGTAAAGCAGGCTGACGTAGTAGCAGCATAAAAAAATGCTAGGGTATCAAGCTAGGCTATCTATTTGTGCTAGTAATCAGCACCCTGTTAATTTGTAGCGTTATGCGAAGTTAGTCGTCATTCTAAAAGTAGTTGTAGCTAGCGCTATACAAAAAATATGAAATTATCATAATAATTCTTGAATTATATTGCCAAACCCAACTACTAAATAAATTGCAAAGTATAGCTAGCCTAGGGCAAGAATCGAACTTACATTACAAACATATGAGATTTGAGTTTTAACCATTAAACTACCCAAGCTTTTTTTTGTATTTTTTGTATTTTTAGGCACCAGCTCCAAAAAATGCGCAAGCCAGGCGCGCCGAAGGGCTCTAAAAATAATAGAGTAACTTTAACTAGTTAACCTTAACTAAGTAAAGTAAAGTTAAGTTAAGTTAAGTTAAGTAACGATCAGGGGTG
This sequence comes from Claviceps digitariae, assembly GCA_018360205.1. Lineage (NCBI taxonomy): Eukaryota > Fungi > Ascomycota > Sordariomycetes > Hypocreales > Clavicipitaceae > Claviceps > Claviceps digitariae. Next base: position 53,919 of record SRPT01000065.1, read on the forward strand.
GATACTTGGAATCGAACCAAGAACTTACTATGCCACATACAGTTGCTCTACCTATTGAACTATAACCACCTTATTTGCGCCCATCATAATGATTACACAGTAAAACTAGATGGGCTTAACAACACAACAACAACAACAACAACAACCTATTATGCCGAGGCGATTCGAACGCCTATTTCTAAACACCAAAAATTTACGTCTTACCTATTAGACAACGGCATATTTTTTATACTTGTCGGGATAGGAGCCCCAATGCTCTTTTATGAAAAAAAGGCGAAGGCTAATCTCTACGGGCAGCAAGACTCGAACTCGCACGGCTATTAACCACCTAGTCCTAAGCTAAGTTTGTCTACCAATTCCAACATGCACGCTATGCTGACTTCGTTATTTTATATATTTTTTCTGTTCGTAGTAGCTTTCCTGTTCTTTTTTGATTTTTCCTTTTTTTAAAAAGGAAAAATGCGCAAGCGAGCGCAAACTCGGCTTCGCATTTTATGGAGCTGGCGCTCGCTTGAGACCCTAGCATTTTTTAAATATCCTATTTAAAAAATTAAAAATTTATGGAGCTTGCGCCTTAAAAAAAAAAGATAGTAGTCGGAGCACTAATATAAAAAAATTGGCTCGCGTAGCAGCCCCACCCACGCAGACTAATACGTACAGAGAACTAAGATATTTATTTATTATTTTATAAAAATAAGAAAGGGTCGCTAAAAAACCACTACTACTAAATATAGGGGTTCCTGTCGGTGGGTAAAGATTAATTGATAAAATTGTGCGAACGCTTTTATAAATAAAAGATTTCTAAAATAAGAGAAAGCTGAATTAGGCTAGGCTAACCAATATATTTTAAATAAAATGTAAAACTAAAGATATAATTAGCCTTCATCAAATTATAACTGCGCGCTAAAATGGAAGAAACTATATTTACTAATTATAGAATAAACATTGCTAACAGGCCAACTATAGCTTCATTATCTATAGCTATATTAAGATCGAATTTTTTTTTGTGCTGCGAAGCCTGCCATAAAACAGCAAGATTGCCACAAACTAATGGTAAACTAGAGGCTGCTATTATATCATCTTACTTTTGGCGAATGAAATATTTAAACCTATAGTTGAGAGTGTTTATGGCTATGATTTTAATAGTCTATACCTACTGCTATGCTGGCAGATATGCCAGTCGGTGAGCCTGTCAATAGTCTATGTAAAGACTTAGATAAAATATTTGGTTCGAATTCATGTAAGAGTAAAAACCTTTAGTTAACTAATTTAAACTTAAATTATAAACGCGAACTAATTCTTACTCACTAGCTCCTCTAATTTTACATATAGGAATTTGATAACAAAAAGAATAGGCTCCCTAAAAAATAAATTGGTACGAACTCCATATTATGGTATGCCTAGATCATTTAATACATTAAATAATGAAGACACTGCTTATATATTTACTAACATTGCTAAAATATTAGATAGTAGTCCAATAAATGAAAAAACACAAATTGAGGGCTCCGCCAGAAAAATTTTTATATAATCAAGGTATACATATTTTACAAAATACTGATTTTTTAGGCGTTAAGATTAATTATTTAAACAATAATATTAAAACATATTGTTTTGAGAAGGCTGAAATACTTAATATATATATAACTAAATTTAGAAAAACTTTAAATAATAAAGATGTAGAATCTTATTTGAATAGTAAATTCATGACTAAGAAATATTATTATTATACATTTCAAATTATTAATAACGTAAAAAAAGACGATATAATAAATATAATGCTTTTTGTATTTCTTAAGGTAGTGACGCATTATAATATTAATTCAGATGATGAGTTATATAATGGATCTACTTCTAATAATATTTTATTAGGTAAATTATTAGCTAATAAATATATTAATGTAATTAAAGGTAAAGATATTTCATATTCTAAATATAAAAACCAAATTTTAGGGCGCAGCCGCCCTGCGGGCTCGAAAATGAAAATAATAGTATATTATTCACTGATGATTTTTATTTACATTTGGGCTGTAAATTAACTCAAATTATGATAGAATGCGGATTATTTCTATTATCTAGTATAATGTATGATGGAGATAATCATTCCATTTTTAAAATACCTGAACAAGTATTAAATTTTTTGCCTAAAAATAGTGTTATAATAGCACCTGTAAAACTACCTATGATTATAGAACCTAAACCTTACGATAAAAATATATCAGGTGGTTATCTATTAAATGATGTAGAATATGAGGATGAATTGATAACAAAAAGAATAGGCTTGAAAGAATCTTCTGTTGTACTGGATAATAATATTATTTATTACTCTATAAATAATATGATGAAAACAGCTTTTAAAATAAATAAAAATTTATTAGAATATTTAATAGATGATAATCACGAACATAACTTATTAACTATTGAAGGAGATGGTTTATATAAAAATATAGATGATAGCTTCATGGATCCTAAAGAAAAGAAATTATACCAGCAATATTTAAGTAGAAAATTGTTACATGATTATGTAATTAAAATAGCTACTGCATATAAAAATGTACCTGAAATTTTCTTTCCAATCAGAATGGACTATAGAGGTCGATTATATCCCATTCCAGCTTATTTACACTATCAAAGTTGTGAATTAGCCAAGGGATTATTATTATTTGCTAGACCTGATTATATTAAAAGATCTGATATTGTTTCTATAAATTATCTTAAAGCTTATGGCGCGACTTGTTTGGTAATAAATTAGACAAGAAATCTTATAGTAAAAGATTAGAATGGGTTAATGAAAATTGAGATAATATAATCAATTATAAGAATAATATATTATTAAGTCAAGCAGAGAATAAATTTTTATTCTTAGCTTTTTGTAACGCTCCGCAGAAATGGAAAGATTTAATAATTTTTATTATGATGAGTCTACTTTAGAATTCAAAACGTATTTACCTATACAGCTAGACGGTACATGTAATGGTTATCAACATCTAGCTTTATTGTCTAATGAGATAGCTCTATATGATAAATTAAATTTAGACGGTAAAGCTTCGCACAAAAAATAAAGATCCTTCCGATTTTTATACTTATATGATTAATCAATTAAATATACATCTTGAGAATAAAATGAGAGCTTGTTCCTTAACTGAAGAAGAAAAAAAATCATATGAAAGATTAATTAATTTAGGCTTATCAAGATCAAATATAAAACAAGCTATTATGACTAAGCCTTATAATGCTAAAGATTTTACAATAGCTGAATATATAATAGACACTCTAACAGTAGCTATGAAAGAAGAATATTTTGAAAATGGGAAAAATAAATTCAGATATTGATACAAAGTTAATAATAATATGGATAATGTTGCTAATTTTAAAGATATTAAACTTTTAGCTAAATGTATAGATGAAATAATATTTCATAATTATCCGCATATAAAAGCATTATTATTCTATTTAAATAATATAAGTAAGATAATGTATAAATTAAATCTACCAATAATATGAAAACTTCCTACAGGTTTAGAAGTTAATCAACAATATATGCTACACGTAAAAAAAAGACAAAACCCTATGCTTTTTCTTAGATAATGTTTTAAACTAAAAACAAACTATGAAAACAATAAGAAATCTTAAGACATTTTTGTGCTCTATTAGAGTACCCCTATCGACTACTGAGACTAGTTTATTTCGTTGACATTACAACACTAGATTTTTTTCTAGTACTTCACTCCCTTCTTTGCATAAAATTAATAAATGGGTTGACTATAAAATATTTGTTGAGGCGCAAACTCAAGATTTATATAATTTTAAAAGAATTTTATTTAACGATAATAGAGTTAAATTTAACTTTATTTATGCTTTATTTACTAAAGTACGAAAAGGTGATAAATTCTATACCATTGGTGATAAGCAGTTAGCTGTTGTTTTTTCTTCTTTTGATGATTGTTATATAGAAGAAATTTTTGAAACTATAATAGATAGATTAGAAGTTTTATTTGAAGAATATCCTGCTGAATTGGAATATACATGTGATTCTATTTTACTAGAATTTTACCCTGTGAAAGAAGTAGATGCTAAACTATATAAAATACCTAATAAGAATCAAGCTAAAGAAAGAATATCCAAAGAATCTTATAGATTAGGAGTTGGTGCGTTTAATATTTTAGGGGGTTTTGATATTACAAAAACTGCTTCTCCAATGGCATTGAAAAGTAAAAAAAATTATAGTACTTTGGTTGGATTTAATATAGAAAACCCTGAGTTGTTAGACTTTGAGACTAGATTTAATAATAATTTTTCGGCTACTACGTCAGCAAGCTTCAGAAAAATATAAAGATAACTATAAATTTTATGACACAAGTGAAATATTTATTACTAATAAAAATGGTAAATTTTATGTGATTATTGTAGATAAAAAAGATAATGAAATACATAAAAGAATTTATAATAAATTTGCAAATTTAATTTCCTACGCAATAGATATTCGCTTGGAAAATGGTAATTGAAGAAGAAAAAATAAAAATTTCAATACTATTTTTAATGCTGATAATGAAATCTTAATATCCGAGAAAAATATTAAACTACCTACTATTTCTAAAAAATTCTATAAAAATAATAATGATAGTGGAATATCTGATCCTAATATTGGGACATTTGATATTGAAACAACTTCAGGTGAAACTCCTAGATGTTATGCTATAGGTTTTTATACTAATTTAGTGGCTGCGCACGAAGCCTTTAACTTTTTATATTGATAAATATCTTAATAGTACTCTACTTGTTCATTCTTGTATTAATGAAATGATGAGATATAAATATAGGAATATTACTTTCTATGCCCATAATTTAGGTAAATTTGATGCGGTTTTTATACTTAAAGAGTTGATATTATTTAATCAAACCCCTGAAGGTAGAGAAAACCCTTATATTATACCTGAACCTATAACTAGAAATTCTGATATTTTAAAATTAGTTATTAAAAGAAAAATAGACAATAAAATGAGATCTGTTACTATATTAGATAGTTATGCTATATTACCAAGAAGTTTAAGAAATTTGTGTCCGCGCCTTTTCTTTTTTTTAGCAGCTCCGCCGTGCTGCGTACGAAGTCAGCCTGCTGCTAAAAAAAGTTAGTAGTACGTAGTAGGGTGATCCTAATGACTACATTAATATTATAGTAGAGAGTAGGTTTATTTTAACTCACAATAATCAGTCCTAGTTGACGCGACTTGATTTACAAATTATGAATAAGAAGATTAACTTGAATAAACTAAATAATATAGATTGATTTATATTAGTAAAATCTATTAAGGATTTACTATAAGCTCCTAAAGTGGCAGGCTAATCGTTGTTGTTAATACTAAATCTATTACATATAGATATTAATTATTAAGACGAACTTATAATGTAACTTCTATTAGAGTATTTTAATTGTGTGCTGCTGCTGAGAAGTCAGCTAGAAATTAAAGAAGCTTTCGGCGGTTGGTTTATTTTTGATAATTCTTTCTCATTAGTTAGTATTAATAATTACCACTATCGTTCTGATTAAACCTTAAATAAAGCTAATAGACTTATTTTCGTTTATTTAGTTTTGTTAGTTTCCCCTTACCCTCCCTCGCCCAAATAGGCTACTTTTAACTAACAAGTTAAATTTTCGTATTGCGCTCCTATGAAATAGGCTTCGCACAAATATATTATTAAAAAAATGCGCGACTTCGTAGCCGACTTCTGTCTTTTTAGAGCTTGCGCCAAAGAATGCAGCCCACTAATTATATTTTATATATTTTAATAATAATGTCTCTATTACAACAGCCGCTGCTGTATTGTCGCCTGAATACTAATGGCTAAGACTAAAGATATTAAATTGTTAACATTACAGTATTATTCTTAGTAGTTTAAGTTAAAATATTTCGAATATTATTTACCAATTCTGGGAAATTTTTCTCCTAGAACCTCTTTAATGTCAGGGTAATCATATTCAAGCTCATTATTTTTTTGTCCCACTATTAATTTATTCTCTTCCTTTATATATTCAACATCTGAATATTGCAATTTAATTGTATTTAAAATACCCTTATCAAATTTTTCAAGATAGCGCGAATCAGAGTACAATGTTAGATAAATTTTTCTTAATTTATCAATAATGAATTCCACATTGTTAATCGGCATAGCAAAACTGTCATGAATAGTGAAAATATTTTTTTCTAAGAATTCTGGACTATTGAAATAGCTATCGAGTAATAGAATTAAAGATGTCGCGTCAAGGGTGTGTATTAGATTAGGCATATACGCTCTAGTTTGTTGAACTAAATCTAATTTTTTAATAAATGTAGTTAAATTAACCTGAGTTTTAGAGAAACTAAAAGGTTTAATATTTACAGTTTTATCCGTCAGGTAGCTTACTCGAACTTCTAATCCACTAGGTAATGACCAAGGAATATAAATTTCCAAGTTCGTACAAATTTGCGCTATTTTTGTAAGATAAATATGTAATTTTTTTATTTTAGGAGCTATCTTATCTAATACAGTTATAATCGACATAACCAATAAATTTAAATCCTTAAGAGTTAAAATATTTTTATTAACGACGGAGGGGTGAACGAAACCTCATAATACTTTATTATTAACAATCTGTTTATCTCATACCAGAAGACTTGTCATATCCTCCAGAATTTTCCTTTGAGTTGCATTATTAGGAATTGTCATAATCATTTTTTTAACTAATTGTCTATCTAAGCAAAATTTTCTTATTCTATTATAGCTATCTATAGTTTCATCGTCTATGAGACTATAATCTAAATTATTTAAATGATCTATTAATAGTTCAAATACGTAAGAATAAAAATCTCAAGGCTTATCTGCTATACTAGCCTCAGTCTGATTCAAATGACGACGCAAATTAGATTCTCCACATAGTAAAACTAAAAGTTCAAAGCCGTTACATGTAGCATCTAACTGTATTGGCAAGTAAGTTAGAAATTGTGATTCTGACGAGTTCATAAATCTATGTCATCTTTTAAATTCAAAACAAAATGCGGTAAATAAAAACTTATTTTCAGCTTCCTTAATAATATCACCATTATCAAAATTTAAAATTTTATTTATATTTTTATCTACTCAATCAGCTTTATCCTTAATAGATAATTTCTCTATTTTGTTCCCAAAACAGTTACCACCATAAGCTTTAAAATACAAAATTGCTACTTCATTTCCAAACCTTGTAATCATGTTGGGTTTACTAAATAGCAATAGAGCTTTAGCTAGCTCAGTAGATTGGTAGTTTAGATATTCAGTCACACAATAGACTCTTCCCCTATTATCAATTCGATTTATAAAATAGAATTCGGGTATTAAAGAATATACTTCAGCTATGCTAAATATATGATTTTGTAATTCTAATTTACTATTGTGTTTTTGCAATAAGATCTTTTCATCTTTGGTAGGCTTAGCTTTATCAGCCAACGGGTGTTTAACACTAATGAGAACTTCATTAAAAAATTGTGGGTTCGTGTTAATGAACTTTAAAACGTCAATGTTAATTTTAAATCCTATACGATTTAAACGATTAATAACTCTGTAAATACAATTATCTTTATATATTATAGACTCCTTTTCTAACTCATGATTTTTTAATATTAAATTATCAGTGTACTCAACGTCGTTAAGTAAATAACCACCCAACTCTACTTTATCTTGTGAGATAAATTTATACTCTTTAGGCGGAACTATAGTAGGAAGCCTCAAAGGAGATGCCAGTAAGATAGTCTTACCTAAAGATAGAGTTTCACTTTTATCTGAAGGAATTAAGATAAAATCTAGAGCCTTTTGAAATTCTTGAATTACATTATCTGGTGTGTAACAGACAATATATCGTTTCTTATCTTCGTGTTGTACTAATTGTTTAGTAATTAGATTGCAATCTTCCAATCATTCGATAAGTATAACACCCAATGTAGCATTTACGCTACTATCATTAAATCTATTACAAATCTCAGTATTATCTAATTTCCAGTCAGAGAAACTATAATGTTTTAATTCAGGATTATTCTTTAGATAATTTTTATAGAGTGTATTAAGATATTTTCTAGATAAATCTTTAGATAGATCCACTGCAATATCTAAAACAAGATTTTTTGTAGAACCTAGATTATAAACAGTATAAGACAATATTTTTATAAAACGTCCTAATAATATACTTAATATAAAACTACGAGGTACAATTTCAAGTATGTCAATTAATAACAGCGTAGCTATAGATTTATTTGATTCTTTATTTTTTAATAATAAGCCTTTATTTTTTTTAAGACTTTTCATTTTATGAATTAAATGAGGTTTATATTTCAATAAAAATTCGCTAGTTTTCTTAGAATAATCGCCGCCATACACTCCTCCGATCATGGGCTGCTCTTTAGAATTTTGAAAGCCATACTCTAATAGGAAACTTTCTAAAAATATTTGTGTCTCCTCATTAATAGGCGAATTTTTTAAGATATTCTTAATTTCATTATATATATTAATATGTGAAAGAATTCGAGTAGAATGAAACTTTCTAGTTTGAGTCTTAGAGACAAATTTTACAAGAGAATTTTTTAAATTATTAGAGTAAGGCCTCTGTAAAGGTACAGGGAGGGAACGATATGTAGAATTAAGAATAACATGGTCATGATCATTATTATCTAACAAGTTAGGCAATGTAGGAAACTTGTATTCTTCTCCTTGTATTATTATAATTCTATTCTTCTCGTCGAAACTAGTATCTCTATTAATTGTGTATGTATTGCATACATAATCTATTAAGAAATCATCAAATTCCTTGATGTAACCTTCTTTAGAATATAAATCTATATAAATAGTACTTAATAAGCTAATTAAAAGATCTACGTGCTTTGCCGTTACACCGTAACAATCATGAACTCCGTAGAAATTTACAGGATTAGTATTAACAATAGTTTTACTAAAAGTATGATAGAGCATAGTTAAAGATGCAGCATCTAATGAATGAATTAAATTAGCCATTAAAGCGGTTTTTTGTTTTGTTCTATCCATATTTAGATTATCTGTGATCTTTAGAGTTAAAGATCTATCTGAAAATGAAAAAGGTTTTGTTCTTTTTTTATGTATAATCATGTACTGTTGATGCACTTCAAATCCGGTAGGTAGCTTTCAGATTAAAGGAAGATTTAATTTCGAAAATATCTCACTAATATTATTCAAGTAATGTGATAAAGCTTTAATATCTGATAGATCAACCTCATTAGCTAATAATGCTAAATGCTGGAAGCCATTGCAAGTTCCGTCAAAGTGAATAGGCAGATAGGTTTTAAATTCCTTAACTCGTGCATTATTAACAAAATCATTAAACCTGGTTATTTCGGCTGCGAAGCCTGCGTTACAAAATGCTAAAAATAAATACTTATTTTCAGCCTGTTTTACTAAGACTCCATTTTTATAGTCTAAAATATTATCCCAGTTTTCATTAACCCAATCTAATCTTTTTCAATATGATTTTTTATCTAGGCCGTTACCAAAGCATGTAGCGCCATAGGTTTTTAAATAATTAATTGAATTAATGTCAGATCTATCTATAATATCCGGTCTGGCAAATAACAATAAAGCTTTCGCCAGTTCAGAACTCTGGTAATGAAAATAAATAGTACTTGGATAGATTCGGCCTCAATTATCAAGGTTTAAAGGAAAAAACAACTCAGGTACATTTTTATACGTATTAGCTATATTCAAGATATAATCTTGCACTAATTTTTCGCTTAAATACTTTTGATATACTTTTTTCTCCTTAGTATCTAAACTATTTAGTGACATTTGTCCTAATTTATTATATAAGTCTTCATTTTCTAGGTTTAATAAACCGTGAATATTGTTATCGCCAATTAAATAATCTAATAGTGGTTTATTTACTTTAAAGGCTGTTTTCATCATGTTATTTAATGAAGAATATATAATATTATCATCTCTTATAATTGATGGTTTTTTCATTCCTCTTTTAAATATAATTAAAGATTCAGCATATGCAACGTTATTAAGTAAATAACCTCCCAACTCATTTTTAGAATAAGGCTTAGGTTCTACGATCATAGGTAAATTCGTAGGTGCTACCATCGGCATATTTACAGGAACTATTTTTCTAGTTTTATCAGGAATATAGAAAACTCAGTGCTTACCTTTTTTATTTAGATGCCTTTCAAGCATATCGCATTCAATTAAGATCTCTGTAAGCTTAACTCCTAGATATATCTTGAATTTATCGCTAAAGATAATATCTCTATCAGCCTCGTTCATATTAGCTTTAAACATAGAAAATGAAATCTTCTTTTCTTTAGTTTTATATATATAATTATTAATAATATAATTAGCTACAATCATAGTATTAACATTTACTGCACAATAAACATTGTCTTCATCTTCCAATCCATTGTATGTTGCAACTTTTAGAAATAGATATATTAAAATTTCAGATATTTGTTCATTATTTAGGCTTTTAAGTATATAATACATATGTTCTTCAAAGATTTTCCTCTCAGTTTTCTTTTTTTCCGGCGTAGCTTCCATATTTTGGATACTATTTTTTAAATAAGCCTTTAATTTTTCTATATAAACTAGTAGATAAGTATTTTTTTCCGCACAAAAGTCATTTACTTGAGAATTAATTTTAGTAATAAGAACACCATCAACAATGACATCTTTAAAAGTACCTTGGGCATGAGAAAATAAAAATTCCTCTATAGCTTTTTGGGTATTAATATTAATAGGATTAGTCTCAAGAATTTTCTCAATCATAGTAAAAACATATTTAGATTTATCAAATTCAGAATTACCAGAACTAACTAGACCAGTGTTCAAAGTAGAATAACATCTATACAAATATAAAGATCGTTTAATGACAGGAGGCAAACAAGTATTTCCTCGTGTTATTATATCATACTTAAAAGGTATAATCTTGTTAACATCTACGTTCGAATAATAAAAATTACTAAAATAGTATTTAAATAAACTATATCAACCCCTAGAACTAAGTTCTAGTGGTAGATTTCTAAAATATAATTCAAGTCTGTGGGTAATAGAGTCAAACTCTATAACTAAAAACATTATTATAATAAGAGTCGCGAAGGCTTCGCACATATATAAACTATAATACATAATAGTTAAAATGTGAATAATAATAAAAATTAAAATACTAAAAGATAAAGAAAGTAATAAACTTACAACTACTCACTTAAATATTTTAATTATAGGAGAAACCTTAGCTCCTCCACCTAAGTTAAGTAGGCTTTTACACCACAGTATAATCAACTTAGATAGAGTAATATTAACAGCAAAAGCTATAAAATATAAGAGTAACTCAAAACTAAAATTATTAATAGGTATGTCAATCAAGTTAAATGAGTAAAAACCTCATAAAATCAAACTAGATAAACATAATCTAATAATAAAATTACAGAATAAAGAAAAATTATAAGTCAACAATAAGCCTCCGTGTAGAGCAATCCCCTTAGTAACTACACTTAAAGAGGCAAAATCATTGAGCATACAATATAAAAATACAATCATAGCTATTCTATTATATAGAGTAGAGACATCTCGGCTCAGGCCGGCATTGGAAACATTTCTCTGCTGCGCACAAAATGATAAAAAATTTTTTTTCATATTTAATTAATAAACAAATTAGTGGGGTGGCTAACTTTTTGTAGCAAGGGATATTCCCAAGAAAAGAATAAATTAAGAACACACACCCTATTCATCTAGATTCTAATCTCCTTAGTTGAACTAAATAAAAGAATCGAACATTATAAAAGCTAGATTCAAAAAGAAATTCATAATTTGAATAATCAAATATTGCCTAAGTATTAAAGTAAAAAATAGCGAGTAAAAAACAAAGGGGGGATAAAAACCAGAATCTATAAGATACGGAATCTTCAGGAAAAGTCGGTCGTACTTTAACTTTGCCTAGTTACAGCGCGCTTCG
>SRPT01000650.1:0-17422 GCA_018360205.1 Claviceps digitariae
TTTTTTCCTTTCTCCGCCCACCCACCTCCTGCTTCTTTTTTTTCTTTTTTGCCCAGTCTCTCTCTCCCTTGGCCTCATGTTTGGACGGTTTCACTATCGTCCAATCGGCCAGCGATTAGCTCTGCGCGCGGTGGAATTGCGCTGCAAGGGGTGCAGCATGTTGAGAGTACCTACATACATATATACATACATACTAACGTATGTGTATACACAAGTATGCATGCTGTACTTTCATTGCCCTGGACTACCTACTTACTTGGGTTATTTAATCATATGATACTCGCTGGCGGCCATGATCTGAATGTGCGCCATCTCAGCGGTTGCTGCATGCGTTTTCGAGGGAAGCCACCGAGGACATGAGTATTCAATCCCTCATCGCTCATGTTTCTGGAATGCTGTGGGATCGGCGAGCCAGCTGACCGGACCAGCAGTGACCCAGCTGACCAGTGACAGCTTGAGCTTGCTTGAGCTTTCCACGTTCATCTGATTCTCAACTGCCAGGCGGTGACCCCGCGTATTGCGTAGAATATGTGGCACTGGGCACAGTCGCTCGCCCTGGCTCCCGACTCCTCTGCGCAAGTGGCAGTTGTTGACAGCTGGCAGTTGACAGCTGCCAAAGTCTTGTCTTGTCTGCCTTGCATTCGACGCCTCCAAGACCAACACTAACACAACACACCTTCCTCGCGGAGGGACGACGCACAACTTTTCAGCCATGACTGATGGCTCTTGCAAACACAAGCGTGAACCGACCATCTAGTACATACTACAATACGTGGCTGCATCACACACACCAACCATCTCATCACCCACCACGGTCTAGTGTACTACCCAAGGAGGTACGTAAAGCATGTTACTTGGACTACTGGAGGTATGGAATAAGGTATGGGGGGAAAGGGCAGTCTGAGACAGCTGTGTCGCAAAAATCTCGCCCGTGTTTTAATTGTCCCAGATCCTCATGCCTGATGCACGCATACATCGTACATACTGTATTGTATGTATGTACATGTACATGTACATGCATAGTATGTAGGTATGCGCATCTACACACATATATCAGTCCAAGGGAGCGCGCTTGAATGCTTTTCAAGATGCAATTCCCTTTCTTGCCTCTGAACGGTCCATCTGTCCTCCACCCTGCCTACTTGTAGCGACCAGACTTCTTAACGGGGGCATGAAGCCAATGTGATAGACAGACAGGCTTCGGCTATGGCACTTACCATCAAGCAACTCAACGGCGATGCCTCGTTTCTGCTCACTTTTGAAAGAATCGATCCTGACTCGCCAGCTGGGACGAGTACCTCGGACCCGTTCCGAATCCTGCTCGATCCTTGTCTGGCAACCCCATCCTCGTCCCTTTCGGCTCTCCGAGGTCGACAGGCGTGCGTATCACCCACCGATGTGCCTGAGCCAGACGTCATCATCATCAGCAACAGTCGCAGTGAGCACTGCAATGAAGCTACATTGCGACAATTCGCCCGCGGGGGCACCAAGCCGCTCATACTTGCCGAGCCCGCGGCCGCCAAGGTGATACAGAGCTGGCGACATTTCGATCCAGACAAGGTGATGGCGCTCCATCGATGGCAGGATCCTCGACAGACAGGCCGAAGCACCGTGGTGAGGATTCCCGTTGCCGCCAGTCTCATTGGAGGCGATGAAGGGCTCGTCACCGTCGCCTTCATCACCCAGAAACGAGATAGAAAGGGCCTTCGCTCAGCAGTGGGCATCACCTACCGCCCAGCATCGTCAGCGCGAACTCTCCACCCTCGGCCCGTGAGCACCACCATCTTGACCAGCCACAGAAACAGCTCTTCTCCGTTTCTCGCCCTCAATTCTCCCACCTTGCCGCCTCTGCCGGCCTTCACTCCTCTCGCGCCCTCTGCTGCCCACCCGGGGGCTCAATTTCCATCTATTCGTCCCACGCGCTCCATGGCCTCGCTCTCCCCTCACGCCAAAAACCGCAGCGTGTCCATCATCTTCTCCCCCCATGGCATCCCATACCGCGATATTGAGCCGTACGCGACGTCTCACCTCCTCGCCGAAGCGGCTCTTCCGCTCACGGTCCTGCTTCATAGCTTCGACACGGTCTCAAGGCCATGGTGGTTGGGCGGCACCCTCACCAGCGGCTTCGAGGACGGCCAGGAGATCATCGCCAAGCTCTGCGCAAGAAGCTGGATCAGCGCCTGTGACGCAGACAAGAACACCAATGGCCTGATCAGGCGCTTCACTCGTCGTAGGAGGTACACGCGCGATGAGGTACGACGACTCCTCCACGGGCCAGCCGATCGGCACGATCGCAACTCTCGACCCGGCACAGGACGCAGTCACTTGGCCGAGAGACCGACTGAGGTGCTCGCCCTAGAAGTGGGTGAAGATGTCACCCTGACGAGCGAAGGCGTCTGGCCGTCAGATCCGCCTTTACAGAAGGAAAAGAAGAGGCAGTTTAGCATTCGGCATATACCCACCAATCTACAAGATTCGTCGGCAGTCAAACCCACCTACACATTGACGCAACGCGGGCCATCAGCAGTGGCGGTAGCTTGACAGACAAGCGGTCCTGTTCTTCTGTTTCCTCTTTCTTCTTTCTTCTCTCTTTTTATCTCTCCACCCCTTTATCACTTCTAATCATCTTTTCTTCCCATGAGTTTACAAATACTTTTTTTTAAAAAAAAAATGAAAAAAAAAAAAAAAAAAAAATCGGGACAACAACATCCTACCTGTCGTCTTTTTTTTTTCTTCATTTCTATCCCTTCTTTCCTATAATATAACCCTAATTCCCTCTCCCTCTGTTACCCTCCTTTCCATCCCGCACGCCATGTTCTCTCTCCCCTACCCGCACCAGCTGCAGCAGCAGCACCAGGACAAACCCAGCTACTCTGCCATTCCCACTCCTATTTCCTTTTCTTGCTGTAGCTACAACCTAGTTTTAATAAAATAATAATCATAACCCCGAGCACATGATTTTTTTTTTAATTCCTTCTGTTCTTTCTTCTTTCACCCCTGTCTAGCTTAATAAATAGGCGATTGGCTATTTCGGCTGGCTAGCTCGCGGCAGTCGGCCCACCTAGCCTAGCCCGCTTCTGTTCTGTGGAATTGATGCATTACGCAGGTGTGCACTTGGATGGACATGTGAAGATGGGCTGCCCACCACCATCTCTTCGGCAAGGACTAGAGACTGGAGGACACGGGTGTAAATGAGGCGCGTACACCTCTGGCCTGGACGCACGTACGTACCCCGTAAATGAAAGATGAGGACATATGAGGTGATTTGTTTGGAATGCGTCATGCGCTACGCACCATGTAACCATGTACAATGTACAGTACACCACGATACTGTATTTTTGAAGGGGGAAGAATTGGCCGTGGTGACTGCTCCATTCAGAGAACAGGATATATTGAAATGGGGTTGATCCTGAAAACATGTCATGTATGTGCCAACTGTGCAGCAAAAATCCAACGTCCTGTTTCCGTTGTCCCGTGATGCCACCGAGGGCGGGACCATCAGAGAGTTCCCATCGAGCATGCCTGTTTACATGCGTATATACCATGTAGATAAATAGACTCCCTCTTTTCCACTTCTTTGAGCGACAAAAAGGGAAAACAAGGCTCATCTCAGCTGCTTCAAGATCTCGCCCAGAAAATCCTCAAAACTCAGTGTGATGAAGCCGTCGCGATCACCGTCATACTTCTTAAACACGTCCGTCATGCGCTTCAGCGAAATACAGCTCTGCACAAACAGGTCAAAGCTCATGACGCCCTCGCCGCGCTTGTCGTAGGTCCGGAAGAGGAGCTCCACAAAGGCAGGGCTGAGGCGGTACCGGAACGCGATGAGCGCGTCGGTGAACTCCTGGAGGGAAATGTTGCCGCTGCGGTCGACGTCGAAGCGGTCAAAAAGGGTGCGCCAGGAGGCGAGGAAGGACCACAGGCCGCAGAATTCGTCAAAGTTGATGGTTCCGTTGCGGTCCGTGTCGAACATGCGGATCATCATGCGGACGGTATGGATGTCGAAGGCGGTCCAGTCGCCGTTGACGAGCGCTGTTGAGAGCTCTCGTTCTGAGAGCTGGCCCGTTCCTGGGTTGTGGGAGCCTTATGTCAGTTTTGAAGTTTCTTTTTCTTTGCTCTTTTTTTATTTTTTCGTCCGCTTTTTTTTTCTTTTCTTTCTTTTTTTTTTTAAAAAAAAAAAAAAAAAAACCCCCGGAAAATGTAATTCCTCTCTTTGTATTGTTTTCAAGAGCGCGCGTGCCAGGGGATTAAACACACCATCCTTGTCTACTGCCCGGAACAGAGGCAGCAGTGTTGGATCAGAGCCCGACCTGGATTCTAGTGGAGAGGCTGGCGATCCGGCATTGCCCCCGACAGAGGGATGCCGTTGTTGATGAGGCGGCTGCCGCGGCGCGCTTGCTCCAGAGTGAAAAGTTTGGCTCTGAGTCGGTTGTTGGTGAGGAGAATGCGCCGAGTGATGATGATCACGGGGATCACGGGGAGGCGCAGGGGGTGGTTTCGTTTCGTATCGGCTCGGTTTCTGCTGATATGTTTGGGGGGGCGCGGAACCAGGTTTCTGCTCCGCTTTCGTATCAATACCAAAATTCCAATTTTTCCTCCCCATTCGCATTGCTCTTCATCCAATATTTTCGCTCTCTTCTCCTCATCGCCCAGTGCAACCGCAGGAGAAAAAAAAGAAAAGACGGGCACGCGTAATCAATCCAACTTACTTGTTCGGGTTCGGCAAACCTATGCAGAGCAAGACAACATGATTAGCTTTTTGCAACATGGTACATGATATTTCCTCGCGCAATCAAGAGAAAGAGGCTTCGTATTTCCTGGCTGGGTTTCTTTTCTCCTTCTCTTTTCGCTGGGCTCTGCGCCGGCGCGGGGCACAATCGAAGAGCGCACTGAGCGCACTCAACGTCCTTCTCAAGTGAGGGGTGAGGGGCGAGGGGTAGATCGGAGAGGGCACACAAAAGAAGGCGCCAAAAGCAAAACACCCAGCCTACCTTGGCAAGGCATCCGGATTATAGGGTCTGTTGTACGCCATGACAATGGGAAGCGATGTTTTTATTGTGTTCGGTTCGTCCTTGAGATGTTAACGAAGCGGGAAGTATCAAGAGGACCGCGCGGGCTACCTCAAAAACTGTGGTCGTGCGGCAAATGCCTAGCCCTTTTTTTTTTTTTTTTTTGTAGTTTCAGGTTTTCTCCGTCGAGGAAAAATTCTGAGGGCAGTGGTAGGTAGCCTAAGGCGGGGGGCTGTGAAGCTGGTGCAGCCAGGCAGGCCTCTTTATACGAGACGGGACGGGGCAGACTGCGCTGGGGCTGTCTTGCGACTGGGGTGTTGAATATGTTGGTATGATGGACTGTATGTATGTACTATGTATGCATGTATATCTGTATATGTGTGTATGTCCAGGTCGAGTTTGATATTCGGTCGGGCGGCCAAGAGCGTGAGATGGAAGTGGTCAGTTGGGCAAGACTGGTTCGGAGTGGGACGAGATTTACGCGCCAAGCATTTTGATTGTGTCTGGCCGGCATGTCTCGCTGCGTCTATCTGACAGTTGGTGCCAGCTGCGCTGGCTGCTGTCAACTGTCTTGGCTGGTCTGACCAGAGCACGACGGATCGTCACTGAACAGGCACAGGCACTGGGGTCGTCGTGCAAAGGGGAGGGATTCTGAGTCTGAACAGCACGACGACACCTATTTATGCAATCAATATTTTTGTAACCAGTTACTACATCTGCAGAGATTCAATGTCTGGCCAATTCTGCCGTCGAGTCCGTCGAGTCAGGGCGGACGGCCTGGTCGTTGCAAAGACGCCAGCCCGGGGCCCACCCAGACCACCGGGCAGGGCAGCTCGACGACTCAGGACTCGGGAGAAAGCAACTTGAACAGTTGATAACGCAGCTGCGGACCAGACGAGACCTTTTTCTGGCTACTCCAACCAGCCAAGTGACGAGACGTCCCAGGCCAACACAATTGACGTCTTGGACCACCCTCACCTGTCCAAGCCTCCTCCAAGCCTCCTCCAAGCCTCCTCCAAGGCGGCCCGCCATCGTCATCCACGAGCCATTTCACTCACCGAGGCTAACCCCCCTCTTCCCCCACCAGCAATGTCCGTTCCGGAAAACGCCACGGCCCAAGAACCACGAGAGTTCTGGATCTTTGGATACGGGTACAGACTCTGTTTCTTTTCCTCGTTTCTTCATGTCTAATGTGGTGCTTTGTACACCCATCTCGTACTGCTACCTGCATCAGTTGACGTTCTGTCCATTCCAAGGAGCCTGATTTGGAAACCTCCGCCTCATTTTGGTATTCCAACCCTCTTGTTCCTTTCTCTCTCTCTCTCTCTCTCTCTCTCTCTCTCTCTCCTCTTTTCTGATTAAAGAAAAAGAACCTTTTCCCAATTGAAAACACCTTCTATATGACTTTCCTGTCGTGGGTATGCCCCCCTTCGAACATACGCACGCCAGGAAGGAGGGGCAAACAGCGTCATAGCCATGGATCGTGGAAAACTGACTTGTGTCTGTGTGCTAGATAGACGTGTTCCGGGCTGGGTAAATGGCTATGTGAGAAGATTCTGGCAGGTATGTTGTTACCCCATGGGAAAATCACACCGCTCAGTTGTAAATGCAATACGGGATATTTGAGTGGTTTGGGGCGTCTTTTTTTTTTTTCTAAAATGAAAAAAAAAAGAAGAAGACGAATAATAATAAGAAGAAGGAGGAGGAGGAGGAGATAGAGAAAAAAAAAAGAGAAAAAAAGAGAAAAAGGTAGAAAATTATTAGCATATATACTTACACTGCGCGTAGGCTAGGTTCGTAACACAATACCATATTTCACATCTAGCATAAAACCGCCAATTGACATGACCAACACCTCCGCAACAAGCGAGGACCACCGCGGCACTCCCGACGCACCCGGCCGCGTGGTAACGCTCCTCGAACGCCCCTTCTGGGAAACCCTCACAGAGGACCACCACAGCGCCCCAAACCAAGTCTGGGGCGTGGCCTATCGCATCCCCCCCGAAAAGGTATCCCAAGTGAAGGCCTATCTCGACATTCGCGAAATAAACGGCTACTCGATCCACCACACGCCCTTCCACCCGGCGGCCGATGCCGACGCAAGGAAAAGCCCGGGCCGCATCATCAAGACCTTGGTGTACATTGGCACGCCCGACAATGAGCAGTTTGTCGGACCACAGCATCCGGAGGAGCTGGCGCGGCATATCTTTCGGAGTCGGGGTCCGAGTGGTCTGAACAGGGACTACCTGTATGGCCTTGATGATGCGCTGAGGGAGTTGTCGCCTGAGAGCAGAGATGAACACGTGAGTGATTTGGCGCGGCGGGTGCGATGTCTTGAGGAGGCGGCTGGGGGGGATGTTTCCACTTGATCTGTTGAGGGTTTGACGTTTGGGATTGGGGATACTGTGTAAATCGGGCGGATCGTGGGGGGACTCTTTTGTAAAAAAAAGCAACAGAAAAAGACAAAAGAAAAAGAGGAGGGAAGAGCGAGGGAAAGGCAGAAAGAAGAGACACAAGGAACAAGTAAAAAAGAGATAGATGGATAAAAAGATGGACAAAGACATGGATAGAAAGATAGAAAGACAAGAAAGAAGAAAGAAACCAACCCATCACCATCCTTGGGTCGAGACGCTTACACATAGAGGAACATGACACTATCTGGAACAATCGGGCTTTGCAGTCATCATTGGTTTGGCATTGACATCCCCCTTGATTTTTTTTTTTTGAAGAAAAAGCTTCCCACCGGTACATGGATTGGACTGAAAGTCTCTTTGCATGCTTGCATGCTTGCATGCTTTTTTTCACTTCTCCCTCTCCCTTCCCACCATCCAATAGACAGTCAGTTGGCACCAATCTCCCCGACGCCTTTTTTGGCCCGCCTTCACTTTATCATCAAATCCGTGTCGGCCGTCACTTCCGTCCATGTCATACGTGCAGCTAGTAATGAAAAAAAAAAGGAAAGGAAAAAGAAGGAAAAGATTTAGGAAAAAAGAAGAAGAACAAGGAAATAAAAAGAAAACAAAAATCCATGCCACCATATTCTCTTTAGGTGTATGTGTGTGTGCCTTTCTGGCTCACTCCAAGTGGTCATATATCAGCAAGAAAAAGCAGCATTGTCCCGTGTTCCGGCAAGGGTAAAGCAACCAGACCATAAACGGTTGCACCCAAAAACATGGTGGTCTGGAGACAAAAGAGGACTCCGACCCATAACTGGTACAAATCAACGTGAAATCTGGTCGGCCAGACCGATCCGGTCATGGACAGTAGCATCGTGGGCAAATGGGTTGGGATATCTCTAAACCAGTCGCTGCCGCCCATCATCTGCAAACTTGGGTTGAAAGCCCTCTCCGACAAGACCTATCTCCACGATGTAACGATTGCAATGCCAAAACAAGATCAAAACTCACAATTATGCTGCAGCCAGCCAACTGACCAAGCGTGTCTGCATATAATTGCGTGTGAATCGTGACGAGCTTTCTTCCATGGGTGGCGTTAATAGCCGCGACCTCCTGGAGGGGGAGGCTGCTGTTGCTGCGAAGGGTCTGCATAGCCGTACTGAGGCACTCCGTAGCCTGTTTGATAGGATTTCTTGATCAGTGGGACTGAGACGCGCATATCAAAAAGAGACACCAGGCTGCAAACCAGAGTGTCGGGCGCGAGCTTGCTCATCTTACCTTGGAGAGGCACGCCGTATCCAGGCTGAGGCGGGTATGGGCGGCCGTAGGCGACTGGCGCGTACATCTGAGGAGCAGCAGGTGGATATCCTGCAGCCTGGTGAGGATGGCCATAACCCATCGGTGGTGGATAGCCTCCTCGTCCTCCAAAGCCTGATCCGCCTCCTCTACCGCCACCGAACCCTCCACGGGGACCGTTGTCGGATGCTTTATCCACACGGATCGTTCGGCCGTCAAATCTGGGGTCAAAAATGTCAGCCGATATTTCGCGCCAATGACTTTGGCGACCGACTAGATAGATAATGGGTACTCGGTCTATGCTTTTGAAACAAAGACGATAACAATGTTAAAAATGTGGACGGATGATGAAGGGGGCTCGTACTCGACGTTGTTCATGGCAGCTATGGCATTCTGGGCATCATTCTCTTGCGTGTAGCGCACAAATCCGAAACCACGACTGCGACCAGTGTCTCGGTCCTTGACCACGACCTTTGCGCAAAGAAAGCTCAAAATTAGAAAAAAAATCACACACGATTTCAATATTGGAGCACGGCTGGCAATGGGGGGAAGTCTCCTGGCAAGGCACAAGCAAACGAGGGGTTGATGTGCGCGCGCGAGCGGGCAGGCGGGCGGGTGCAAGCAAGAAGATGCTGGCCTCGGACGATGGCGACGTGGATAATGGAATCGTACATACCGCTTCCTCGACAGCACCGAATTCTTCGAATTTTTGGCGGAGAGTGGCCTCTTCGGTATGCCAGGCCAGGCCACTGGCATCATGTCAGACAGACAGGCAGACAGGCAAGAGGGGAGTGTAGTAAAGTGGTGAAGAGGGGAATAGGAGTGGCGGATGGATACTCACCCTATGAAGAGCTTCGACATGACTGAAGGAGGGGGCGGCGACGCTGCTTTGCTACTATGGAATCTGTTAAAGCGCTCTTCAATCAATCGCAAGATGGGGTTTCTACGATATTGAATGCGCGACTCGTCGAGGGAGGCACAGAAAGGGTAAGGCTGAGTGATGAAGGGGACCAGACAGGCCAACGGTGGACATGGGCAGATGATGCTTGTTGGAGGGTTCAGTCGGGTGTGAATCGAGGCAGGGGAAGATGAAGGGGACTGGACTCGACTGATTGGACCAGCCAGACCACACGTCACTGGATGCGTTTGCTCTGGCTGGCTGGCTGAGTGAGTGACTGGTTCCAGGTCTACCTGCCTTTGGTCTGCCTTGTCCACCACTATCCAGTCAGCTGGGCCGACCGACTTGTTGATCACTACGAACCTGCAGCAAGAAAAAGAAAAAAAAGGAAAAAAAAAGGAAAAAGAACAAGACCCCAGCGTCCAGCATCCCAGGACACCTTGACGCCTTGGCATATCTCTCTGTACATCTGGTCTGGCACGGAGGCTCGATAAAAGCTGGCTGTCCCCTCCGCCTTGCTGCGTGTGTGTGGTCACAAAAAAGGGAGCACCGAGGCGTTGCACCCGTCCGGCAGACCGTGCGGCGCTAGGAAGGAAACACCTGCATCGCTAGCCGTTCTGCTATCATGCATTCCGTGAACAGCGCACCCTCTGCTTGGTCTGAGAGTGTCGTCAGGTGCCTGTCTCGTGCTTTGCCCGCGCTGCATCTTCTCCAGGGCAATGAGCCGACACGAAGCCAAAAAGAGACCACCGAGCCCGAGCGTGCGAGGACTGCGAGAACTCGGGAGTGCGAGGAGGTGCGGTGCGAGTAGTTGCCAGGGTGCCAGGACTAGCGCCCGGTGAGACCAGACTCGTTGCCAATTGGCTGGGAAGGCCGCTCATCCAGATGTCAGTTGTTCGCACCTGCCTCTTGTGCACTGTGCAGTTGCCGACTGATGAACTCTGCTTCTGCTGAGCGGGAAAAAAAAACACACAGACAGACAGAGAGACAGACAGACAGACAATACATCGAGCTACACCCAGGTCTGGTCTATCTGATATCTGGTTTGATACCAGTCATGAAGACTCCCTGGTCAACCGCACGTGGGCAGTCCGGACATGTCGTGTCGTGTCTGGTGGTCTGTAGTCCGGTGCAGCGTTTGCCAAGTTCGGCTGAGAATGCTGCTCTAAATGGGCCTCGAACAGTTAACACCGACAACACCCATCACAAACACCCACGACGTCGACAGAAAGCTCTTCGGAACCCCATCGAATAGAACCCTGCCTACAGGATACCGGCCACACCGTCGCATAAACAAGCCTCAGCCGATCAAATGATGCCTGTCTAGCATTCTAGCATTGATCGGGCCGTCGACAAAAGAAAGAGCCTTGGGGAGAATCATGGCACGTCCCCACGACAAACGAGCGGAACAATGAGCAAGCTTGAGCCCTTCGAAAATCGGATTGCCCATGGGTCCGGACTCCGAGACGCCACGCACGTGTAACGTGAGTGTTTGTCGGTTCCCAACTCACCCACTTCTTGTCTCGCCCCCTGGCCAAACCGCCGGTCGAATATCCCGCTCGAGTGCCAAGACGAAACACATCTAGAGAGGTCTTGGTGCTAGGTCTCCCCTGTCCAGCAGGCTGCAGGGATCATGGAGCAGGCCTGCACGAAATGCCAAGCAGTGGAGGAGGAGTGCAGGGAGGGTTACAGCGAAGAGGGACTCTCTGTCTCTGCTTGCCCAAAGTGTCATCGAGAGCAACAAATAGCCAGAGACAGACCGAACCGGACCCTTCGTGCATTGCATGATGAGCTGCAGCCGGCCCAGGAGGGTCAAATCCATTTCCAATATTCGGATCAGCATGCGAGATACGCGGCACGCGCGCTGATGCAGCAAACTGCGGCGGCGGCCAACCGACCAACAACACCCATGCCATGACCCATGGCACACATACCACAACAGGCCAGGCATGTTGCCCACTGTCTGGGGTATGGGCAAGCCACAGTTGGCCACGGGAGTGTCGACATGTCTACATACTCAAGCATCGTAAGCAGTCTGGTGGCTTGTCTAGCCTCTTCAGTCCTGGTTGCATGCAGACTGTAGCAGACGACTCGATTTGTGTTCGAACTGACTATTTCGGGTTCGCGATTGCCTCACCGTTTTTTTTTTTTTTTTTTTTTTTTTTTTACGTCGTTTGCTCGCTGCTATAGACTTGGTCGGAACTACTTGTCTAGACATGTTCCTTGTGGGACCGTCCTGTAATTGATGCCGTATAGTGTTGTGTTGTCTTGGCTGGCAGTGCATACGTTGTATGTGCACTGGACTTGCAATAAAGCAACATCATAAATACCCTCACCTCTTGTATTCTGCTTTCTCGATCAATCTGTCACGACGACTCTAACATGTCGCGTGCCCAAGTCAGGCCCTTACTACCTCCTTCCTCTTCGAGGTACTGTGCGACTAGGTGCGGCAGACACGCGACATACATACATACATAAACCTCCAATATCAAACCAGCAACGGCGTCCAGTCTATCATGTTCCATTTCAAGGTCTGCGACTCGTCAAGTCCCATGCTTCCTGACATGTAAGCTGTTTTACTTCCCCTCGCGGTGCATTCTTGCAGTAAGGAAGCCTTCACCGCCAGACTCAACTCAGGTGCATCCGAACTGGACGTGTCCAAGCGTACATAATAACGTGTTGGCAATCCAACGACTAGGCAGGGTACCACTTGCTCGCACAAAGCACGCATCCGCATATGAGCATTCCGCGCCGTGCAAGCACATCCAGTACAACGGGAAGCAGAAATGGGCATCGTGTGTTCCATCCAGTGGTTGCGCCTGCGTCGAAACAGTATGCCGAGCTGTGTCAATGGATATTGCCTCACTCTTACCGTCGTAGTGGACTAGCTGCGTACCAAGACCATTGACCCTTCCATGGACAATTGCGTCGAGATCGGTATCTGGGGCAACGAATATTGTGTGGTTGTTTTCCCCTTGTGCACCTACACGACACACCATCACGATCTGCATGTCAAGCTACACTCAAAACAAAAAAGACGTAGCATCTCGAATTGATACATGTCGTCATTTGAGGAAAAACAACTGGCCTTTGTCTAATCTGCAAGCACTTATTTTGCCTACACGGAAGAGCAAAGAAGGAGCATCAAACGCGAGACATGTCAACAAAAGGCAACCCGGTGGAATCTTGGCTTGACCACGTCCAGCAAATCATCATCCGTGAAGATGATGGCGATGGCATTGAAGAAGGCACAGGTCTAGAGAAGGACAGATTGCCGCGACAAGCTCAAGACGACGAGGACGAGGGGACAAGGATAAGAACGGCGGAGAAACAAGGCTCTGATCAGACTGCAATGAATCCACAGCACTCAGCGGCAGATTGTGACCATGATGCAGTGGGTGAACTGCGACACAGACAACAACAGGCTCTGGTTTCACCTGGAGAAAAACAATGTCATTATGAGCCTGCAGGGGAAGGCTTAGAGCTCGTAACGCCGGTGCCCAGTGACTGCAGCGGACCAGCAGACAAGCGTTTCGACGAGGAATTTGTCCGCAAACCGCGACGGAAAACTCGGCCAGATCGATATGAAACAAGGCATGCGTTGGCCTCGGACAAGGCTCAAAGTCACCATCAGAATGAAGGTGATTGCCCGCGACGTGGTCGAAAAGCCCGGCTCAAAATCAGGCTGCGTAGCGGAAAAGAAGTGATGAACAATTTTACTTCGGAGAGTATTTGTAGGGATAGTTTGATTGTAAGAGATTTTTTCTTCTTTTCCTTCGTCTACTTCTTCGAACCAGAAGAAAGGAAGAGGGGAGGGGAAATGAGATCGGCGCGTCCCTCTTCTGTCGGAGTCTGACCACCCGTTTTTAGATGAAGCCCTGTGTTACAGAAAACCATCCACATGCCGATGCACACATGCGCGGAAGAAAAGGTACGTAGGAAGCCTTGCACTCTCTCCACCGCGGTTGTGAGCTGATGACATGAAAAACGTGCAGCTGTTGCCGACCTGATGTCCTACGATTTTGACCTGGGCCATGCTGTCCGCCGCCTTCCAGCTTCAGGACGCATTCATCCACATATCCGACCCGTGTCTCGTCAAGTTTCACCTCAACTAAAGGAACAGTCGAGAGATCCATCTCCATTTGTAGATTGTGAGTCCCCATTGCGACGCGGCGGGTCGCTTTCCCACCTGGAACCCCTGGTCCAGGATATGACGGGTCACAATGCTGCGCAATGGCCGAAAGCACTAAATGGCGCATCGAGCACTCATGGTGAGATATCAACGAGCCTGAAACTCGAGACCAGGATCTCGCCTAGAACCAAAGCGCAGCATCGACAGGGAGGATTTTCCGGGTCGGACACTTTCCGTCCTTGCAGACACGATTCTGCCCCTTTCCGGACACGAAACACGGCCTCCATGGACCGTTCTCGTGCATGCATAGACCTGGGAGGGGGCCATCGTCTAGATTTTGGCCGCCTGAGGAATCGCGGCCTTTATCGAGCCGACAGATTGCCCATTGCTGGCGACGAAACGACGGTGATTGCGAACAAGAGGGCATCTCAACTGCAGCATACACGAGATAACCCCTTTTCCAGAGTCGAACGTCTGGCCATCTCTGCTCGCAGACGAGCTGGATATTCTGATGATGAGAGAGGCGCTGCCGACTCGTTGAGAAGGCGTTTCTCTCGACGGCTAACCTCGACGATGTAAGACGCCTCGGTTCAACATTTATCAATATCCAATCAACAAACAATCAACCAATCAAAACACGTTTTGCGCGACATTTGTAGCACTTTCATGCCTTGATGCAGCAATTAGTTTTCTTCTTCTTCTTCTTCTTTTTTCACTCGGGCTCTTGACCCTTCCATTTGCTACGCAAAGATGCGACGTCGAAGCCGCACTCCTCCGCTTTGGCCACGACGGCTCGTGCTTTGCCAACTACCGGGGCATCTATCATCTTTCCGTCCAAGGTCCAGGCGCCTCTGCCAGACGAAGCTGCCTTTTCATCGGCAATGACGACTCTGACAGACCATTCCACCTCGTCGCGGCCAGGAGCAAATAAATTTTGAACGAGCTCGACCTGGCTGGGGTGTATGCACTGTTTTCCGTTGAAGCCCATTGATCGGCCGCCAATGCACTCGTCTCGAAGTCTTTGAAGACCGTCTTCGCCACGATAGGAGGTGCAGACGAGATCGATGGCGCTCGGCAACCCTGCAGCCCTCGCAGCAGTCACAATGGCAGAACGCGCATAGAGGAACTCGTGGAGGGATGGCGTCCTGGTGATGGACAGATCAAGGGCGAAATCCTCGGCGGCGAAAATGAGGCCGCTCAAAAAGGGCGAGGCACGACAGATGCTGGCAAGATCCATGACGGCGCGGGCTGATTCAATGAGGGCAATGATTTTGATTGGGTTGCGTGAATCATGGGCATGTCTGTCTGGAGCAACGTGACGAAGAAGATGGGTCACAAAGGTCAAGTCGGCGGCGGATTCGACCTTGGGAACGACGACGGCATCCACGCGGGGCTCTGGAGCGAGCGCAGTCAGATCGTGGACAGCGTGGGGGGTAGAGACGGCATTGACGCGCACAGCAAGCTCAGAGATGGATGATGGGCGAGCCTGGAGAGCAGAGATGTGCTGCTTGAGCTGATGACGAGCGGTCTCCTTGAGAGAAGGGGTAACGGAGTCCTCCAAGTCGTACGTGACGTTGTCCGATGCCAAGCCCAGAGATTTGGTCAGCATCTTTTGGGATGATGCGGGGACTGGAAGTGGACAATGAGCGCCATTCAATGGGGGCTATTTATATGTGTGTGTATGTACTACATCGAAGGCTGAGATAGGAGAGTGTGTCGGGAGATGTTTACCGTAGAGAAGGGACCGCCGCAGGATGGACGTTGAAGCTGCGGCGGCGGCCATGACGAGCGTGGAAGATATGGCCGAGGGGGATGTATTGCTGCTCGGTTGGTTGTTGATTACGGATATTATTGTTGTTGTCTAATATATATGAGAGAAGTTGTCTGATTATGCGCGGATGTTGTTCGAGTCTGATGGTCAAGCGGGAAATGCCCCAGATGCCCGAGCCAAGAGCGGGTCCAGCCGGCGGCGCGCGACGGGGACGGCGTTGCGGCGGAAAAGCGACCGGAGCGGATTATCCCCTCTCCTGCTCCGAGCAACCTGTCCTCAGCGAGCCCCACAGGGTCAATGGTGAGTGGTTAGTGGTCATTGGTCAGTGGTTACTAAGAAGCACGCAGTCTGGTAGTGAGCTAGAGCTTGACGTGGATGGATCCGTTGGCGTGCCTGGAATCCTGCATCGTGGGTGCCAACGTGGTGCCAAGTTGCAATATTCACATTTCAACTCCACGTCTAGGGCTGCTTGACGAGGAGTGCTGACTCACTGCAGAGGGGACATTGCAGACGACGAGAACAGACAGATGACAAGCATCGACAGACAAAGAATTAGCGACAGACGATAGCACCGACAGACAACAGCACTGACGGACAACACCACCGACACACAAAGAAGTACCGACAGACAACACCACCGACACACAAGAGTACCGACAGACGACAAACCCGGATTGACGACAGCGACAGACGACGACGCCTGCTCACCAAACACCTGAATCCAGACCTCCATCCACCGACATAGACGGCTCCGTGTCACGTCCCTGCGTTGTTTCCTGGTGTTTTAGAACGGGACTGGCTGCGCTGTCATTGTTGTGCTTGTCTGGGGCGATATCCCTTCTCCTCGACGACGCCTCACATACATACCGCATACACACCGCATCGGTCAAGCATCCTTCATCAGAGCTGACAGGTCTGAGAATCTGACAAGAGGGGGTCTGCCTCTGGTACAATCAGCTTCCTAGGAATTATAACAGCCTCTCTGGAAATTAAAACAGCTTTCCGGAAAGAGAGGGTCGACGTCTCGCATCGACATTGGCAAATTCGTTTTTGCGGTCCGTGGTGTTTTGTGGATTTTAGAGATTGGTTGGTCGATTTTCAAGCAATCAACTAGTCGTTCAACTCGATTCGACCATCGTTTCATTCGAGATGGAGGCACAGCAGCCGACACCGGGGACGCTGAGCTGGCGACTTAGTTCGCATCCGATTACTTTGTTGACGTTTTTGGCGTTTAGGATATGTATGTTTTTTTTTTTTGATTAAGAAAAAGGAAGGCAAAAAATGAGAAATAAAAGAAGATGAAAAAAGAAGTTCAAGAGGGGAAAAAAAAAGAAAAGAAAAGACCTTCCTGGTCTCCTCTAAAATACCCCTGTCCTATTCGGACCAGCACAGCTAACTTGTCCCCAAGCAAGCGTCGTCGTCTACTTTTTCGGCCTCTGGGTCAGTTCAAGCATGTATGTTTTTCTCTTTCCACCCCTGGCGTCCTTTCTCTCCGTCTCTCATCATCGTCCCAGACACGGCAAAAACTGACGTTTACTCCACACCAGGGTCATGATCTTCATCATCACCATCCTCCTCCTCGCCGCAGACTTTTACTACCTCAAGAATATCGCTGGACGCAGACTCGTGGGCCTGCGATGGTGGAACGAGGTGGACGTCCAGACGGGTGACTCCAAGTGGGTGTTTGAGTCGAGCGAGCCGGGCACAAAGGTGGTCAACGCGACGGACAGTCGCTTCTTTTGGCTGTCGCTGTATGTGCAGCCTTTGCTGTGGATTCTGCTGGCTGTTTTGGCGGTGGTGAGGCTGCAGTTTTTGTGGCTGCCGCTTGTGGGTATGTCGTCTGTCCTTGATCTTTTCGTCTCTTTTCTTCCTTTTTTTTTTGTTTTTTTTTTTGCTTTCTTTCTTTCTTTCTTTCTTTCT
>SRPT01000651.1:0-17395 GCA_018360205.1 Claviceps digitariae
TTTTTTATCTCCGAGTAATTTCCCCAAGGGGGGCGCCGGCAGATGAGGACCTGCGCCGGCCGCCGTGGCCCGGTGTGCTTAGTGCGGCTTAGACTGTGCGGTAGAGCCAGGCTACGTACGGTACCTGCCTGGACGGTAAGCACTGTAGATTCGGTGACTAGCCGCTGTCAACGGACGGCCCAAGCAACGCCCTGGTCGCCCTGGTCGCCCTGGTCGCCCTGCTCGGTCAACCAGATAAATCGTGAATCGCGCTCACTGCTGACGATCTGGCTGGGACTGGAGGTGGAGGTTCTGCGGCCTTATTAACGACGCTGCACAGTACACGGTGCACAGTGCGCGCCTCGGACGGCACACGCCGCGGGCGCACGAGACCAAAGCAGAACAGAGCAAGCACCACAGACCAGAACTGCGAGCAGCCTGGCGATTTTGAGGTTCCAACGTCAATGTTGCCCCGAATGCAATGTCAATAAAATGTGTCATGATGGCTCGTCGGCCCTTGGCACAGCGCCACCGTCACCGTGGACCGTGGACCGTGAACCGTGGACCGTGGACCGGACCATCGACGGCATTGACTCGGTGCTGCGACCAAAATATTGAATTGACGGCGCGACGCGAACGCTTCTTCCGC
Source organism: Claviceps digitariae (assembly GCA_018360205.1). Taxonomy (NCBI): domain Eukaryota; kingdom Fungi; phylum Ascomycota; class Sordariomycetes; order Hypocreales; family Clavicipitaceae; genus Claviceps; species Claviceps digitariae. Next base: position 629 of record SRPT01000651.1, read on the forward strand.
ATTCGACGACCCGTGGCTGGAAACGAAGGAGATTAAATCGGATCAGACTACATCCAACCAGGCCAGACTACATCCAACCAGACCAGACTAAATCCAACCAGACCAGGCCAGACCAGATATGAGTGACGCTGCCGGGGCCGAGTGGCGTGACGTCACCCATGCCGCCAGCTACAAGAAAACCCAAAATTAAAATTAAAATAGGGAGCTTTTATCTGGCACCCCGGTTTTGATAACTCGGCACCCTTGTTGTGGCACGGATGTGGCGAGGACATGCGATACCGGCTAACCTTAGCGATATACATAGTAACGTAGGTAATCATTATCTACTCTACATACATATCCAAACATCTACACACATCTCTAAACAGCTTACAAGGGCTCTTTTTCGCTGCTTTTAAGGGCTCTTTTTCGCTGCTGTTTGTAAGGGCTTTTTTCCGCTGCTTGTGAGGGCTTTTTTCCGCTGCTTGTAAGGGCTCTTTTTCGTCGCTGCTTCTAAGGGCTTTTTTCCGCTGCTTATGAGGGCTCTTTTTCGTTGCTGCTTGTAAGGGCTTTTTTCCGCTGCTTCTGCGGCCTCTTTTTCGTTGCTGCTTACGAGGGCTCTTTATCGCTGCTTCTGCGGCCTCTTTTTCATCGCTGCTTGTGAGGGCTCTTTTTCGCTGCTTGTAAGGGCTCTTTTTCGTCGCTGCTTGCGAGGGCTTTTTTCCGCTGCTTCTGAGGGCTCTTTTTCGCTGCTTGTGAGGGCTCTTTTTCGCTGCTTCTGAGGGCTCTTTTTCGTCGCTGCTTGTAAGGGCTCTTTTTCGCTGCTTATGAGGGCTCTTTTTCGTCGCTGCTTGTAAGGGCTTTTTTCCGCTGCTTGTGAGGGGTCTTCGTCGCTGCTTACAAGGGCTCTTTATCGCTGCTTCTGCGGCCTCTTTTTCGTCGCTGCTTCTGTGGCCTCGTTTTAATGTACGTGGTGTTATGGGAAAGCTACATTTAGGTCTATTTTGGTTCACAGCAAAATTTGCAGGCGGGCCCGATACCGGCGATGTCACTCTCCCAGCCATAATAAGGGTGCCGAGTTATCAAAACCGGGGTGCCAGATAAAAGTTCCCTTAAAATAAAATACCCAAAACCTGTGCTTGCTTGAACCTACATCCTTCATGACTATACCTTGTCCGGAACACCTCATGCGAAAAGCAGATGGAAGATGCAAACACAGAAGAGGTCTGCTGCTCTTCCAATGATGGTCCTGGTTGGATGGTTTGCCGACATCGGCGGATTCCGCGAACCGGGAGCTGCCTTGCTCAATCGTTCGTGGCGGGCGGCGTGGCTGGCGGCAGATTATCCAGTTTTGTAGTGCTGTCGAGGCTGTGTGCGTTTGTTGGAGCAGGAAGAAAAATAGAAATCGAAATCGCAGTACACGCACGCCGTCTTCTTCTTACGAGACGGATTATTTCCCGAGCTCGCCTGCCCGAGACTGACGCTGCATCTCCCTTCCACTAAATCATCATGGCCCTACAATATTTATGCTTGAGCTTCAACGTACGCACATGCGAGACGCTTGACAGAGACCAAAACTACAGGGTAAGGAGATGTGCACAGGAATATGAAGATGTTGATGCAAACATGTGTCCTTGCGCATGTTGAGCCAGGAAGAAATGCGGCGTGGAATATGCGCACCATGACGGTGCACGGATGAAAGGCCTTTTTCTTCTTCTTCTTCTTCTTCTTCTGCTCCTCCTCCTCCTCGTCAACTCTTCAACATTCATATATGCATCAGGCTCGCCATGGCCTCCACAATCCGTGCCGCAAATTCCTTGTCATTGACGGACCCTTGATGCTCGACGACCCTGATGCCCGTGCCTTGCAAGCCCTGTTTGATGGTATCAAAAAGCACAGCATCCGCCTCTGCATCGTAGAACACCCCGTCAGGAACAGAAAGTATGCTGAGACCGCCCCGCGGAATCCACACCTGCACCAGAGCAGGATTCGCAGCTCCTTTCACCTTGTCGCAGATGAACTGCCCGATGGCCTTGGCATCCTCGGGCGAGGACCGCACCAGCGTCACCAGCGGATTGTGCTGCACCTGCGTGCGACGGCTGTACCTCTCCGGCACAGACTCCCTAGCACCAAAGTTGGCCATTTCCAGGGCCCCGAGGGATATGATGGTGGGAATGGCGGCCTGCGCGGCGGCGTTGAGACGCTCCTCGCCCGCAGACATGGTGCCGCCCATGATGTAGTCGCAGATTTCCGACGTGGTGAGGTCAATGACGCCGTCCAGCTGTCCGTCTGCAATGAGGCGTTCCATGGCTTTGCCGCCGTGGCCTGTCGCGTGGAAAACGTACGTTTCCACGTCAAAGTCGTCATGGAATATCCGCCGAATCTCGTCTACCCCCGGCGTGGTCACCCCGAACATGGTGATGCCAATGCGCTTCCTGCTCGGTGCCTCGTCGGAACGCTGTCTTCGCCGCGCCGAATACGACGCCGCAGCAGCGGAAATAGCAGCGCCGGCGTTGCACAGAATCTCCTGTAAAAGGTCGTTCAGGCCCGCAATGTCCACCACCGAGTACATGAGGGCCATGTCGCTCTCGCCCACAATCGGTCCCGTGTCGCCGCTGGCAATGGTCGAGACAATCAGCTTGGGCAGCCCGATGGGCAGGTTGCGCATGACGCGCGAGGCCAGCGCCGTGCCGCACGAGCCGCCGGCCGAGACGATGCCGTCAATCTTTCCCTCGCGGTACATGTCGTGGACGGCTTGGGCGGCGCAGGTGCCCATTGCGTCGATGAAGTCGCCGCGCGAGAGCGTGGTCAAGTCCAGCCCGGGCTGGTATTTCGACAGCATGTCGGCTGCGCGGACATCGATCTCCGGGCTGGACGATTCGTGGCGTCCGACATCGATGAGGTAGGTCTTGGTGGTGCCAGGTGCGCCCGCGACTCGGTGACGCAGAAAGGTGAGTTCCTCGAGTTTGGTGTCGCAGGTGCCGATGATGGCGACGCCGGGAGGCATGATGGCGGTCTCTATCTCTCTTTCTTCTCTCTCTTGCTTCTCGAGAATGATGCAGCACAGAAAGAAACGGAGGAAATGATGGCAAGGAGAAGGCGAAAAACTGTCACCATGCATGTCAAAGCTGTGAAGCTGGCAGACGTCACCCCGCGCCTCAAAGACGACAACATGACGTCTGCATTGTCTCTGGTCTCTGGTTCAGCATAAAGCATAAAGTCACCGCCATATCCTGCACCAAACAGTCGTCCAGACACATGCCGTAACACACACGCATCCCGCCTCGAAACATTGCCCAACCCTCCTTTTTTTCCTCCCGTCACACCCACCCCGTTAAAAAAAAAATCAAAAAAAATCATGTCGCCGCCAACCTCCCGCGATGACATCCTGGCCAGCCTCCGAGCGCAGATCGCCCAGGGAAAGCCCATTGTGGGCGCCGGAGCCGGCATCGGCCTCTCGGCCAAGTCCATCGAAGACGGCGGCGCGGACCTGATTATTGTCTACAACAGCGGCCGCTTCCGCATGGCCGGACGAGGCTCCCTTGCCGGGATGATGCCGTACGGAAACGCAAACGACGTGGTTATGGACATGGTGCGGAATGAGCCAAGCATATTTTCTTTTCTTGTCTTTCTTTCCACTCTCTTGAACCTATGGGGGGGGAGAAAACATAGCAAGCTGACCAGTGCTCGACACAATCGACCCAAGTTAAAATAAAGTACAACAAAACCAGGCCAACGAAGTCCTCCCCATTGTGCAGTCCACCCCCGTCCTCGCGGGCGTCTGCGCAACCGACCCCTTCAGGGACATGCCCTCGTTTGTGAGACAGCTCCGCGACAAAGGATTCGCCGGCGTGCAGAACTTTCCGACCGTCGGGCTCATTGACGGCACGTTCCGCGCCAACCTCGAGGAGACGGGCATGTCGTACGACGCCGAGGTGGCCATGATTGCGGCGGCGCACGACCTGGACATGCTGACCACGCCGTACGTGTTCAACGCGGCCGAGGCGAGGAAGATGGCCCGCGCGGGCGCCGATGTGCTGGTTGCGCACATGGGCCTCACGACGAGCGGCTCCGTGGGCGCGGCGTCGGGCACTGGCAAGTCGTTGGATGAGTGCGTGGCGCTGATTCAGGAGATTCGCGATGCGGCCGTCGAGATTGATCCGGACATCATGGTGCTGTGCCACGGGGGTCCGATTGCTGGTCCCGAGGACGCGCAGTATGTGTTGAGTCGGACGGAGGGCGTCCATGGCTTCTACGGGGCGAGTTCTATCGAGAGGTTGCCGGTGGAGAGGGCGATTGCGGATGTGACGAGGCGGTTCAAGGGGTTGGAGATGAGGGTGTCACCAAGCAAGATGGGTGGTTCGTGACCAAGCAAGATGGACTGACGAGATGGCTGGTTGTGGTTTGTGATTCGTGCAACCAACATCTCGGATGGTGCGACTCTGTGTCACATCACCGTATTGTTCACTTGTCCCACAGGCGATGTGAACGAAGCCTGTTTTGGGTAATAAGAAGAAAAAAAACATCTCGACCTCATTTCTAATCATATTCCTTCTAAACAAGAGGTGATTCCCATCTATAAATCATGCATATAAAGGCCATAAACACATAACAGTGCCACCACACCATACCATACCATTTCCATTTTTTATCCTATAAATGTGAACGTACAAATAATTATTAACGTTGAATAATCATTACCAACGGACGAACAATGATAATCAACGTGCAAATAATATAATTGATACAGCAACACACAGAAGCTTCAAGTCCGCATTCATAAATATTACATTAGTTTTTTTTTTTCTTTTTTCTTTTTTCTTCCTTTCTCTCTTCCTTTCTTCTTCCTTCTTCTGTCCGTCTTTTTTCCTTACAAACTCATATCAGCCCCGGTGCGCGTACCCCCAGATCTCTGGCACTCACCCGTCCATACCCGCACGAACGAAAAAAGAAACAAAAACAACGAAATTGCTCGCCGGGCCATCTACCACACCAACCTAGCTCCCAATCCAGCATATCCTAATGCGGAAAAGAAGGATAAAAAGATTGAAATAAATTAGGATTGGACATAATATGCAGAAATTAATATAAATAAGACAAAAATAACATAAAGCACTACCTGACATATACCGCCCCTACATCTTTCCCTCCAGCAACCTCCCCATCCACCAAGCACACATCCCCCACAGCGCAATTCCTTCAATGCTCCCTCGTCTTACGCCCCGGATTGCGCACCATCACCCCATCCGGCTGGTCATGTGGCTCACCCGTCCTGTCCTGTCCTGTCCCTGGCCTGTCCCTGTCCTGTGTTTTCCTGTCCCGTTGCGAGCACAGTGCAGGCCAGACATGCAAAAGTTTATTACTTGGATCACTTGGCTACAATATAAATATAGCAGCTGTACGGGGATGGACCCAGCACGGGCTGGTTGCATCGCTGCACATAAGACGCGAGACTAAGACGACGGCACCCATGCACACAAATAGGCCGTGTCTGTTTTCCAAACCCGGCAATCCCGTTGCATGGATGCTGGGGTTGGCTTCGACGCAACAGTAGCAGTAGCATGCGGCACGGGCGTGGAGTACGCGTGGTGCGCATGAGCACATGACCTTCCTGGCGAGGGCAGCTGACGTGAAGAATTTGTTTCTGCTGCGTGTGCGTGCAAGGGGAGGAGAGTGCTACATAGACACGGGGGGGGGGGAATGCTCGGCATGAGCAGAGCATGGCGTGGTTGGTGCTGGGCGTGAATGTTCAATGCCGGCAGTGCCGCGTGGGGATTGAGTGGACTTGGAATTTGTAGTGAAGTGACTTGGACGTCTGGCCGAGATGGCAAAAACTTCCTCAATTGACGTTTGCGCAGCATGCTGGATAGAGTCCATGAGGCGGGACGCAACGGCTCGGGAGCACCGCAGGGAACGTATCTCACGGACGCGTGGACTGTCGAGGGAGTCGAACGATGCGGAATCTGTTGTTCATGCAGTTCATTTTTGGTCACGCACAGGCCGCATTGAGGTATTTGGCACAGGATTGTGCAGTTGGTGTAAAAGTCGCCCACGGTTAAGGGATGCTTCTTGGACCTACGTGGTTTAGTCCATCAGAATGATAGATACACTTTCAACGAACATGTCTTCTCTGAGCTCTGAGCCAATTAACCAACCTCGTCAGGGTCAGCTGAATCATAGTCAGTCTCTATGCCTCCTGGATTGCCAGAGAGTCTGCAGAGAGTCCGCCGCTCTAAATAGTTCATGTAGACATACAGACGTGCGTTGCAGCTTCGACCAAAAGCTGCAAGCCAGATATTCAATACCAAATGACATGCTTGGTCCATAACTCCGTCGCAATGCCAATGTGAGAACCAATACTCGTCAACATTGATTGTGAAAGAAGAATTTTCTTTAGAAAAAAAAAAAACATACCACCATATCTTACTATTCCTACAGCTATCCAGCTGAACACAAGTTTCTAGACCTCTGCTGCCCATCCTCAGATATGTCTTCCGCCTGGATCGCGACCCCATAGCCGCCCCTATCCAGCTGAACACGACTTTCTGGACCTCTGTCGCACATCCTCAGATATGTCTCCCACCTGGATCGCAATCCCCATGCCCACCGCCTGGTGCCAGAGCACATGACAATGCAAGAGCCAAAGCCCCTGATTGTCCAAGGGAAAACGTAGAATTACGTAGCCCATAGATGGGATGTGTACCGTGTCTTTGCGGACCGGGTTTTCCACGTTCAACTGCCGTGCCTGTGATGTGCTACTGTCATCGAAAGGATTGTAGCCCCTATACGGGCCACCAGCTTGTTCTCGAGCCACGACGTAAAACTCATAGCCATGCTTTGACACGTTAGCAAAGCAATGTCTTAGTGGCCCACGCGGGTGAAGCGACTTACCAGATGGAACGGATGCCCTTTGTCGTCAAAGTTATTCAATGTCAGCTCAAGCCAAGTGTCTGGGCCTGAGACGTTGAGCCATGGCACATCAAAATTATGTGCCTTTGTGGGCTGAGGAATGGCCTTTGCCCATTTCTCACGAGCCAAGAACAGGAGAGGCAAGGCGTCCACCGCCGGATTCATCCAGGACGTATGATTGATGGAACCAACTGGCTGATTGTGCTTTGCTGCTCGTATCTTCATCGTCGAGTATAAAACCGCATGTTGGAATGGGCCGCGGGAAAGGCGAGCATCAGTGAGTTGGCTTTGTCCTAGAGCATCAGCCAGGTTGAAGATATCCTGTACGGGATGTTCAAAATCACCAGGTGCTAATGCTTCACTCGTTTTGCCACTGTTCCATTCGATTGGAAACGACTGAATACGTTGAAGAGCAAAGTTGACCAATGGCATGTTCCTATTATGGCAGGAAAAAAAAAAGGTTAGCTGTGACCCCACGTATGAGTGACGAATGACCTCCCGAGGCTTGGAACGGTGACCTGGTATAAGAATCCGACATGGACAAATCATCCGCTCGCAGCTCAAAACTTACTCTCGATCCAGCTCAATTGTCACAGAAGTTTTTGTGGATGCGGCATCACCAGAGCCCGATACTGTGCGATCCAGGATGACATCCACTCTCTCACCAGGATGAAGCAAACCTATGGCCCTAGCTCTTGGTGTATCCTCGTGCAGCCAATTTCCGCCATCAACGGTGATAGGCTTTATAGATCCACCGGAAACCTCCATGCTGAAACCTGCAGAAATGCTTCACTCATGGAATCAGTTTATAGTCTGCGAAACAGTTGTGCCTGTGTCAAACGTACCCGGTATTGATGATACGCAGCCGAACTCGATCCGAATCCATCAGTCGAAGTCTGGGAGCGTCGACCATGGAACAGTCAATGGGACGCGCTTTGACCGCCATTGAGCAGTTGTAGCTACCTTTTCCATTGAGAAGGAGAGAATCGGGGGCAGGCTGGACGTCCAAGCTTAGGATGGTTGGTCATAAAAAAAAAAAAAAAAACAGAATACATGAAAACACAAATTCAACATGACTGACTAGTCCACTTACTTCCAGCCCGTAGTGGTCGGGATCCACAAACCAATCCAAAACTTCAGTGCCACTTTGATGATACCAATCCCCGATGAGCAAGAGCTGTTCTTTCTCGTAGTGATGGACAGTTGAGTCTGCTTCTTCACCTTGCTTGACTGGCTTGTGGACAACGATTCCTCCGTACAGCCCATCTGCTCGTTGGACGCCAGAGTGGGCGTGATACCTGGAATTGGAGTGTTAACTGTTTGGTTATGGTGCAATGGCGGATGTCGGCTTACCAGAATGTACCAGCCTGGTCATCAGGTATGCGGAATCGGTAAGTGAACCTTTTTTTGGACTGAATGGCACATTGAGTCAAGCCCACAACACCATCCATTTCATTTGCACCTAGCTTTACGCTCAGCTTAGGCATTGAAGTTCTCTCCCTCTCCCCCCCCTCTCTTTCTTTTTTCTCTTATGTGCTTTTTTCTTTTCTTTTCTTTACTTTATGTTTCCACAGAAAATGGCGCAACGTACCCTTCATGGTAAGTCCATGCCAATGAATGGACACTCCCCGGTGTTCCGGTTGCTCGACGCCATTGTATACATTGACTTCCACTTGATCTCCTGACCTTGCTTCTATCAATGGGCCGGGGAACTGTCCTGCACATTTTCAGTGTCAGGCGAACCGCGTCGACAACTTATAGTGGAAAATGACAGTTCCCAGAGAAGTAAGTCGACCCACCATTGATCAAGTATATGAGCTTTGCGACTCCGTCTGGAGAGCGCGTTTCTGCTGTTATGGTCCAGTCGAAACGGACTGTCTTTGCTTCGCGATAGATGTGCTGCTCTGGATGAAGCAAAATGACGCCATCATCACTGCCGCCTGTTTCTGCCGTACTATCTGGGGAAGTCGGGATAGGCGATGTCGACGTCAAGGCCTCGTCGGCCAATTTGTTGAACCTAATGGAGTGAAGTCCGATCAAGTATAAAAGAGAGATGCACATGCCCGCAAGGACGAGTCCACCCAGCGCAACGGCCTTTCGTGCCCGTGGTTGTCGCGGATCGGGCTGGTCGTTGGACGAACGTGTTCCAGAAGCATCTTCTACAGACCAACAAAGCATCTTCAGCGCTACATGCGTGTTGGGAACAGACGTAGGGGGTCATGGATGACCATGGGAAGATGGACGCAATTTGAGATGCTAGTGTCTCGGAGGTCCGGCGGTACAATGAAAACGGACCAATGCGTCTGTTGATGCTGATGAGCTTTTGCTGCGAAAAGGGTTCTTGGAGATGGCCTGTGAAGGCTGTATGCGGGGTGGCGTAGATGCCGAAGATGACCGACTCGAGGTTGCGAGTGCCCGCGTCTCACGTAATGCCCATCGAGGTTGGCCAAGCGGCCTGTCGGCTATTCCTTCTTATTCTTTTGATTTCTTCCGCAAGGCACATGAAAAGGAGGGACGTTGAAGCCGCCGCTTGTAAGTATCAAGGTACACTGGTTCATCACTGTTTCGTGCATCGAATCAGAACTGCCAAGACAGGCAGGCGGGGCAAGAGGGGAAGTCAAGTGGGGCAGTCAAGTGGGGCAGTCAAGGGGCCGGGCAGGCACGATCGATGCATCACGTTGAAGACGAAAGACGAAAGACGGCAGGAACCCAGGATGCTAGGAAGTAGGAATGACGATCTCAACGTCAGCCGCCACACCGCGCGAGTCGTCTTACCGTCATGCTCGCGCCGGCCAACAATGAAGACAATCCACCGTCGAAAGCCAGTGTCTGGACTCACAACGCTCGCCGATCGGCCGTAATCGCCAGTTGGATCTCAACGAGGTAAATGACCAGGGCATGTCCAACCAATGAGACGGCCCGGCATCGCGCGCCACGCAGACATGGAGAGCCAATCGGCGCTAGTGGTGCCGGGTGGCGCAAGTAGCGTGAGTGGAATCAGTCAGGGGTTCAGGGGCTCAGGGGTTCTTGGTGCTTTCAGTGTTAAGTACTTGCTACTGACTGTGGCTTGACGACGCATCAATGTCTGACTGGCACCGGATCGCTCGACGAGCTGACAACTCGGTCAGTCGACTCATCTCCATGACTTACAAATCACATGTCCGCAACTAGCCATGTCCCATTTTTATTCCCATTTATTCCCCCGTTTGAGTGGCATGTAGCAGAGGTAGTAGCCGTCCCTCACAGCCTCGCTGCTGCTACGCATAGACTGCACTTCTTACTTGGGACACGATTGCATGTACATATGTGTGCATGACATACTTACCTAGTATGTAGGTACATACATCTATGTACACATGTGTGGACCAAACGGGATATCGTCCACAGTGACGGCAGTCGAGCTCCGAGGACAAGTTTGACTTGCAACAAAGATTAAAAAAAAAAGAAATCACAAGGAAAAAAATCATTGAAAAAACAAAAAACAAAAACAAAAAAACATCGCGATGCGGCACAATCCCCCCATTGCGACATGCCTTTTGGCTGTCGCCGGAGCAGTTCAAGCTGGCTCGCTAAAGGATGTCAAACATATTGTTCTTTTTATGCAGGAAAATCGCGCGTTTGACCATGTCAGTATACCAAAGCATTACTCGGAATTTTGGGATTTTTTACCTGCTTTCTTGGCTTCTCACGGACTCACTTTACTTTTCGAAACCAGTATTTTGGCACCATGGCAGGCGTTCGTGGTTTCGGAGACCCCAACGTTCAGATCAACCCGGATGGACGTTCGACCTTTGAACAGTATGTACATCTCCAAATGCAACCCGCAAAATACAATCATGCTGAGCTTCTTTCCATCAGACCTATTCAGACCCAGAGCGGCGTGGGCATTTTGAAACCATGGCACATCAACTACTTGGGCGGCGAATGGACAGACGCGACGCAGTGCATGGGAGCCGGAGATAATGGCTGGAGAACAATGCATTCCGCCTTCAACAACGGACTCGGAAACAACTGGGCTCAAGCTGACGGGCCGCATAGTCTGGGGTATTACAGGCGCCAGGACATACCCACGCAATTTGACATGGCCGAGGGTTGGACCGTGGCAGACATGGCATCACAGAGTATCCTGGCTGCGACCGATCCCAACCGAATCACCTGGATGAGCGGCTCAGTGAACATTCCTGGCTCACCCACCAATCTGGATGGTAAGGGGGGAATGATTATCGATAACAGTGCAACGCCTGGTAAGTTTGGGTATTCCCGTTCCTGGTCGTAGGCGAAAATGGTTCTATATTTGTTCATCTTTCACTGCAATTGCTTCGAACTCGTTATACAGACATACTATTTTGGGCCCTGGCAAGCACATTTCTTACATTCACTGAATAGGTTGCGAAGCCCCCGGCCTAAACTGCTTTCCATTTGTGTGGAAGACGTTCCCCGAATACCTGGAGGAGGCAGGCATATCTTGGCGGGTCTGGCAAGATTTTGACAACTTTGAAGACAATATGCTTGCATATTTTGAACAGTATCAGGTCGCCAAGTACGGATCGGCGCTGCGGAATAAGGGTAATTCCTATTCGGGCCTCGATGCCTTCTACCAAGCCGCAGCCAAGGGAACCCTACCTCAGGTCAGCTGGGTTGTTGGCCCGCAAGAACTTTCCGAGCACCCACCCAACATGCCCAAAGATGGAGCTTGGTTGCAGAAAAAAGTTGTCGACGCCATCACCAACTCTCCGGCATACAACGAAACGGTTCTCATTATCAGCTATGACGGTGAGTTGCTGACGAGTCTCACGGGGTCATACGAGGCTGAACTGACATTAAATTAAATGGTCAACAATGGTTTTAGAACAAGGAGGCTGGGCCGACCATGTTGTTCCAGTGGTTGCTCCAAAAGGCACCGCGGGGGAGTGGCTGAAAGATCCATACAACCAATTCGGCGACGTACCATTAGGCCCAGGTGAGTTTCCGGCATGCCATATTCCCCGTCAACCAATTCCAGCTACACAATGACGCCCTATACTGATGGTCGTCGAATTTGTGAAAAAAAAAAAAAAATGATAAAAAGGATGGAGAGTACCAAAGTACATTATATCTCCGTGGACGCGAGGAGGCAATGTTTTCACCGAATTCGCGGATCACACGTCGGACATTCAATTTGTTGAGCAGTGGGCGGCGATGCAGGGGTATAAAGGAGTCTATACCGAGGCACTTACACCCTGGCGCCGTCAGCACATGTCGGACCTTGTGAACGCCTTTGACTTCAAAAACGTAAGCCAAAACCAAACTTGAAGTGCCATGGCGAGCCAGCTTTCTCCCCACGTGGAAACGCAGACGCGAAAAACTAATCTGTTGGTGCAAAAAGCCCGATCTCTCCAAGCCCAACATCACAGCAGCAGAGACGCCACCGGTCCTGCCCAACGATACTCCTCCCCATTGGAGTGGCAACCTGACCCTCGGGTCCCTCACCGGCCCGTGGATCGGTCCGGCGAAATGCCTACAAGACCACAAGACAAACAAGCCCCCCGTGCCGTACGGCGCCGCAAACACCAATCAGAACATGTCCCTCCTGGTAGAAGAAGGGTTCAAGCGCGCCCGAGGTCAACTCACCGAGGGCCGCTACCTCACCTTTGAAATGTACGGCTACGGCCTTACAAACGTCCACGGCAAAAAGACGGGCATTTCCCCCGCAGGGAAGCGCCACGACGATCTCCGGCAGAGATGGATTATCCACACGGTTGATGGTCCAGGGTCTGGCAACAACAAGTTTTACTTGCAGTCCGCGCTCGACAAGCAGTACATCTCGACGGCCCTCTCGAGCGGCGGATTGACCTCTGAGATTGGCAAAGCCCAAGCATTTGTCATTACATATAATTTCGAGACAGCAGAATATAGCGTGGCGGTTGCCGGCAAACCCAATAGTACATGTGTGAAGTTCAATGCGGGAGGTAGACGCCGGGTAGATGACATGGCACCGATTGATTGGCAAGCTGATTCTGGCGGGTTCAAGATATATAGCGTATCCTATCACTCATGACGGGAGACGGAGAGGCTGGAGGCTGGCAAGCATCATTCATTAGTCAAATTGACAAACGAGCGGTAGATGTAAGTCCAGGGGAATATTCGCAGAGACCAGCAAGGCTGGCAGACGACCTCCTGAGCATGTCGTCACGCCGCAGGCTGTATCCAACGACAATCAAAGCCACGTCACGTCATGAATTATACAAATCCACGAAAAGAATTTTCTGAAAAGGAAAATGCGATTTTTTTTTCCGACAGATGAATAACAAACAAACAATACAAATAAGAGCACCTTGGGCAAGCAAAAGCTGTATCCAAGAAAAGAATGTAGACACTAAAAATACAAAGAGAGGGTGGGGGCCCAGGCAACAAGCTCTCTTAGAGAGGACATCTCATACATGTGTATGTAAGTATGTAAGTATGTATGCTTGTTGGTCCTTTTTAGTTGGCGCCAAACTTGTGGGCACCGTTGTGGAAATAGGTCTGAGGCAGCTCCTTCTCAATCGTGTCCACGACCATGGTTATCTTCTCGCCGCTCGACACCTCGGCCTGCTCGACCCAGGTCTTGAAGCTGGGGTTGAGGTTCTCGGCGGGGGACACCTCACGCGTGAAGGTGGTCTGCAGGGCCACCTCGTCCATGGAAGCCACCACGATGCCCGTCTTGGTCTGGTAGTAGCGGAACAGACGCTCCTCCTTGGAGGCACCGGCCAGGCCGACGTCAGCGCGGTGCTGCCACTCGTGGCCGTCGTTGAAGCAAGGATCGTTGTTGCAGTAGCGGGCGGCGCCGGGGTTGCCGAAGTTGATGACGAAGGACGTCTTGCCGGCCTTTGCAAACTGGCGGTGCAGGGTGGTGATGCGGGTGTGCTGGTACTTGCCCTCGGACTCGGGCACGCACCGCGACACGGCCTGGTAGCCGTCGCCGGCGGCGTTGGTGTTGGCAAAGGGGTACATGCTGCACGACGAGTTGCGCGGGCCGGGGCCGGTCTCTTCGAGGATGGTGCAGCGGTCGATGTCCTTGCCGGTGACCTTGCCGCAGGCATTGAGCACGCGCTTGTCCAGGGTCGCGCGGTCGGGGTGGTCAAAGGTCAGGAGTTGCGAGAAGGTAGGGTTGGCGCAGCGGATGGACCAGCACATGTTGGAGCAGACCTCGGGGGCTTGATCGCACAGGAAGGTCAGGTCGGGCGGCGTGGCGGCCACGAGGGCGACGTTGGGCATCATGACCGAGGCCATGAGGCCAAAGAGCGCGGTGCTGGACTTGGGGGCCATTTTTTTTCCTTTTCCTTTTTTTTCTTTGTTTCTGTTTACACAAATGAGACAATGAAAGGGAATGTCTTGAAGCTGATGTGATTTGAGAGTGTTGGAAATGAATGTGTCTGGCTGTGGTGCTGGTGGTGGCGTGGCGATGGGGGGTTTTTGACTTGGCCGACGTTGTATCCTCACGACAATATTGAATTTTTTTTTTAAATGTCCTTTGTTTTGTTCCTTCTATTTTTATTTCTTCTACTCTCGTTCTTTTCCCCTATGATTGGACACGGGAGGATGCTTCAGGACGCGAAGGGTACATGTGTCCCCTCCTCATGGGCCGGGGTCCTGGTTTATTCTGGTCTCATGTCGGTAACAATGTCCAGAGAGTATCGGGACTCCAATTGGATTTGGCCACCCGTCCTGGTCTCCGACTGTTCCGGCGCAGAATAGACATGGAAATAAGATGATGATACAATAAATAATAACCTCAGTCGGCTATGGAAAAATGGAAAATTGAAACCCCGCCGGGACCGGCGATCAAAGCGCGCAGTCATGCAAATGTCGTTGGGAACTCGCAGGCCTTCCCCGTAACAATCACAAGGTGCCAGGTCATACGTCACGGACTCACCGACTAGGGACTCCCGGGGGACCTCAAACAGTTGGGGAAAATGCATTCATGTCTACTCTCGTGACGTTTCCTGCTACATTCCCGTATCTCCTTTTAGCCTAAATGTCGCGCGTTTGACTAACCAGTTGGCGCCTTTTGACTGTCGAAGCGATGAGGCCTCCTCTTATGAGCATACATATGTACATGCATAGGTAGTTGATGTAATTGTGACTTGACTTGTGCATTCTTCATCTTATGACCGTTTTGAAGCCCACGACCAACGTGCCATATCAACATTACAGCGCAGGCCTGGATTTTGGTGATACAATGGCAGCCTGCTGTAGGATTCGTGACAATGTTATATTTTCTACGTGCTGTTATAACATGTAATAATGCTCGTAGTTATTATCTCTTCCGTAGCAACAACTGCATGCCGCATATGTACCTATCTTCAAGCTCGCCTATTTAAAGAAGTCTGCATACTTTATTGGATGTACTCTGCCAACAGATAGCACGTACTAAATGTGGCTAGACACGGGCCGCACCAAGGGGCAGCCTTTCTCCTTGTCCGCATCGACGAGGTACAGTGGCCAGACAGTACATGTACCTACATACTGGTAGTTGGTTTCGAACACGCAGCTGAGGCTACTCCCCAAACGAAAGATTTCGGGCCCCTGATTTGCCCTTGTAGCCATGACAAACCCCTGGTCATGCAGACCTTGTCAATCAGGATCGTCGTCATCATTCCGCATCTTCGTCATCAGCATCGTCGTTACTTGATTGGGATTTGTACCAGTCAGAACCTCGCGTATAAACTTACACAGCCACGCCGTCTCTTCATCCAGGTGTAAAGATGGTGTTATCCATTTATTTGCTCGGAGCATTCCGTCCCGATCCACGGCACGGGCAGAGACTGACCGCCACCCGCCACCCGCCATCATCGCCATGGCAGCTTGGTGTTGTTGGAGTGTATGCATGATTTGCTTATCAAGACGCATCTAAGCCATTACCTGGACGTGGATGGTGCGCGGAGCTCGAAATGCCGAGCAGCTGAAACGGATCGGGAAAATATGAACATTCCCCAGATTTAGCGTTCCACGGCGTGAAGAAATGGATGCAATGCATATGCATTTTGCATGTCGTTTCATTCGTCCGTCCGTCCGTCCGTCCGCTCCTGCTGGATGCCACCATCCACCATCACCACCGGCTTTTCAGCCGTGTGGGACGTGGCGCTTTTCTCTCGGCTCCGAGGCCCTCATACGTCCGAGTCATGCTGAGTTTTCCTTTATCATCCCATGTTGTCCCTCATTGCCCTAGTCATCTCCAAATAATAGCAACTAGACTAGACTAAACTTTCTTCTGCCATCACAGCAACGCCCCCAGAGCAACAACCAACTGCTGCATAAAATACGGCAAGGAAACACACCAGACACCTTTGCATAAGAATAACGAAGAAATGCCAGTCTTGCTGTGGGGTTTCTACATACTGAAGAATGTCTCAAATGAAACATGCTCCTGTCCCGCCCTTTTTTCTTTCTTTCTTGTTTTTTTTTTCTCTGATGCAGCCCACCCCTTTCAATCTACCGACCACGTCGGCTCCGCGAAGCGCATCATTAGCTTCCTCAATAGTGTGCTGTGCAACGGGATGAGCCTCGCGTGTGGCGTTGATCGTCAATGATACTCGGGGATGGGGGGGGTAGGTAACGGAAGACATGAAAAAGAAATCCAATGAAAAAAAAAATAAACAAATAGATATAATAGTACATAACAACAATACATTAATGAACATACATTAATAATAATTACAAAAAAAAAAAATCATACACGAGACATGCGACAAAAAGGGTCTGTCCGGCCATGGCCGTGCATTCATTGTCTCGGATGTACCAGCAAAAACGCACTCCCAATACGAGGGCCCTTTTTCCCCCTTCTTTTTCCTTTCTTTTTTCTCTTCGGCCGATCTGAAAGTGGCCCAACTTGGTATCTCTCCCAATGTTTGACAAAAA
>SRPT01000652.1:0-17323 GCA_018360205.1 Claviceps digitariae
TTATATTACTTAAAGCCTTTAATTTTAAAATATAGCATTAGCTTTAATAAGGCTTTTACTTATATTAATTTAGCTATAGAAATTCCTATTATACTAGTGTTAAGGAGAATTCCTTAAAAAACCTCTTTAAAATATTTTTCTTTAGAGATAAAGTATTAAGAAGTAGAAAGGTTAGGTTTAGTATATAAATTAGTGCTAACTAAACTATATTTAAATACCTAGTCTTTAAGTAGCTATAAGAGTTATAGGCTATTAAAATAGTCTCTTTAAGGCTAATTTTTAAGCTTAGTTATAAAGAATTAAGTATATATTATCTAGTTATTATCTTAGTTAAACTACTTATTTTTCTAAAAAGTAAAGAATATATTTACTACCTTTTATATATAGTTATTAGTATTTTTTTACTTTTTTTTATTATTATTATTAATAGGAAAGCCTTTAAAAGCTTAGAGAAATACTATAAATTTCTTATCTATAGGTATATTTCTATATTTATTACTTTTCTATTACTTTTCTTTAGCCTTTTATTACTTAATTTTAAAGTAGTTAGTTAACTAATAGCCTTTCTTATTATAAATAAAATATTTTTAAGGGAACTAGGGTTTTCTATAGTTATATTGCCCTAGATATAAGCCTTATACCTATTTATAGCGCCTATTTATAAAGAGAGTCTTATTATCTTTCTCTTTTAGTAGTCCTTTTATTATTTATTATAATAATATAATTATCTTATCTATATAAAGGCATTTTCTTAAGTTACTAACTATACCTTTATAAGTAGGTATATAATTAAATATAGTAAGGTAGTATTTAAGGACACTACTAATAGTAGTTAGTAGTTATTACTATAGTTATATATTTACTAATAAGGAATTAAAGAGGCTATAATAGATTTTCTTAAGGCTATTAATAAGGATATTTAAGCATTAAAGCTTAGACTTATTAGGGTTTTTACTAATAATCTTTCTTAATATTATATTATTCTATTTAATTTAATAGAATTACTAGTTACTTTTAGTTTTAAAGTAAGTTTTAATCTATTAAATAAGCTCTTTATAGGTTAGGTTCTTATTAGCTAAGTTATTAAGATAGTATATAAAAGCATCCTCTAATAACATTATAAGGAATGCTTTATTCTATATATTTTATAGAATATTATATCTTTTATATTTATTTATAAAGATATTAACCTTTAGAGTTATAAAGTTATATATCTTACTAATATACTTATCTTCCTTAGTATAAATTTTACTAAGCTTACTAAGGATTTTATAAATTTAGTTATTTATAGTCTTACTTTATTAATAAAAAGAGCTTTATAGAGGCATAGGGTTATTAAGGTGTAAGAATTCTAGGTATTATTTTCTAAGGGGTTTATAGAAGTCCTTTAGATATTAATTATTATAATAAGGTGCACCTATATTATATAAGGAAGAATACTATTATTACTAGGTAAGGTAAAGGTTTTAGTTAGGGTTTAATAATATATTCTTATTATTATACCTTTAGAGAGGGTTAGGGGTTTATTATAATCTTCCTTAAGGTCTTTAGAATTAGCTAACTACTAGTAGAGTTAAATAGTAAGGTAATAAGTAATTAAGTAATATTATCTTAATTTTTAGTGCTAGGAATAGTATTATAATTTAATCCTTAGTATACTTAAGAAGCTTATAAAGATTTAGTATAATAAACTCCCTAGTGCCTTTATTAAGTAGAATTCTATATTCTTATAAAAGGTCCCTTAGGCCACTTTAGATATACATTTTAATTTTCTTAAAGTGTTTAAAAGTCTAATTATAAAAATTATTTTAAAAGTTTTTAAGTAGTTTTTTTTCTTTCTAGCCTTACTCTTTATAGTACTAAATAATATAGGCTATATAGTTATTAAGTATAACTACTAATGCTATTGCTAAGTTAGGGTTTTTAAATATACCTTTCTATTCTAGTAAGATAGCACTATTAAATAGGTATAGCCTTTTTAGTAGTAAATCCTTTATTAGGTAGATTAAGCTAATAGTTAATAGAGCTCTCTCCCCTTTTAAACTCTAGTTCCTAATTATTTCTTATATTTTATTTTCTATTAGTAATAAAGCTATATTATTATTAGTAGGCTAGCCTAGCCTAGTTTATTTCTCTATAATAAATAGAAGAGATATTTAGGTCTAGAATATAAAGCTATTCTCTCTAATAAAGTTTAGCTATGCTTTTATTATTATAAAGCTGCCTTTCTTAGCATAAAAATAGTAGTCTTAAATACTATAGAAGTTATCTTTTTTTTATTAGAAAATACCTTATAAATCTATAGTTAATAGCAACTACTAATTAGTATTAGTATAACCTTAAAAAGGTTATATAAGGATAAATAAAGCACTAGTGTAAAAAGGGTTATAAATATAATATATTAATATTAATAATAATAAAGCTAAAAAGCTAGACTAAGGAAGGTGGCGTTATATACAGAGTTTTCCACTAGCGTTAGGGTTAGTGAGTCTAATTATATAATGCGCCTAATTAGTATCTGTAAATTAGGCCTTCCTAAGGTTATGCCGTTCCACTAAGGTTATGCCGTTAAGGGCAATTCTAATAAGAATAAACTATAGAATTTTATAAAAATTTATCTCTAAATATATATAATTTTATACTATTTCTATATATTTTATATTATTTTATATAAATAAAATATACTTATTTTAAGTATATAATTAATTTATAATTTATTAGAAGTATATATTAATAACTAAAAAAAAGTTTTAATTTTATATTAATTTACTTTTATTTTCTATATAGAATATAACTTTTAATTATAAATTATAATTATTTAAAATATTTATTAAAATAAAATAATAAAAAATATTATTTTAAATTTAATTTAAATACTTTAAAAGTAAAAACTTATATAAATATATAGTATTAAATGTATTTTATTTTTAGATTTTTATCCCTTTTATTATAATTTTATATAGAGTTTATAAATAATTATTACTTATTTTTACTAATTACTTTATAATAAATTAAATAAATTAGATATAAAAATATAGTTTTTTTATATATTTAGAATTAATTATAAGGTATTTAAAAAAGCTTGCCTTATATTTCTACGAATTTTATTCGAATTATTATGTATTATAGTGTTGTTCAGAGAATAAAGTGGGGCGGGCTGCTGCCCGAATAGCAAGGAAAGTGCTGCCCCAATAGCAAGACTCGTTCACATAGATACTCTGAGGTGGGTCCGGCAGTCCAACCTCTCTGCTCGCTTATAGGCATGGTGCACGTGTATATGCATGTATATGTATGTATGCGTGCAAGCCATACCCCGCTAAACCAATAATGTGTCGATGGCCATTGTGCCTTCGTCTACACCTCGTTGCAGACCAATGGTAGCTTGCCTAATCCCAACGACAATAGGGTTGAATGCCACCGCCTTGAGACGCCATGAATGGGGTCTCAATGGCAGCTCGCGTGGGGATTGCATTCAGATCATTCAGATCTCTCACAAGACTGGTTCCCAGTCCACCGTGTCGGCGGCGCCTTCATCTCGCCCCTCCGTTCCTCCTGGACGACTATATTCCGCGGTATCAGACTCTATCGTCGCGCGATGAGGCCAGAAAGCGATCGCTCGCGTACGCCCATCTCCGAAACTGCAATCTCTGCCCGCGCCTGTGCGGAGTGAACCGATATGAGACGACGGGCATGTGTCTTATTGGCGCGAGAAGGCCAAGGTCAATGTGGTAGCACCGCATTTTGGAGAAGGTCTGTCTTGTCTGTCCCTGCGTGCCAAGTTTGCTTCGACATGACCTCGAATCGACCTCAACTTCTTTTGTTCTTCTCTCCCTTTGAATGGCGTCGCTATCTACGCCAGGGCCGCCGGATCATCACACATCACCACCCTCTTTTTCATCCTCCCCATAACTCCACCCCACCTCATCCATTGTTCACCTACTCTAAGTGTGTGCGCCAAAAACCCCCTAGGCCCTTTTCCCCCACTCTTCCCTTTTTTCCCCTTGCCGGTGAAGTGTGCGGACCAGCAGGCCTGTTGGTCATGTCTTTGCAGGCAACTTCCTGAGTCCAACTAACAAAGTGAGTTTGCTGCAATCAGAGCCCTGTATCCAGGGCCACAACGGCAGTGGCGCCGTGTTCATGAGTGGCTGCAACTTGCGTTGCATTTTCTGTCAAAACTTTGATATTGCCCACCAACGAAATGGTATGGATCTGACGCCAGAGGAGCTCGGGGAGTGGTACTTGAAGCTCCAGGAGGTGGGCCATGTGCACAACATCAATATTGTGACGCCCGAGCACGTGGTGCCTCAAGTGGCGTTAAGCATTCTCCATGCGAAGCAGCTTGGCTTGAGGCTGCCTATTGTGTACAACACGTCAAGCTTCGATTCTCTGGAATCGCTGGAGCTCATGGACGGTCTCGTCGATATCTACCTCGCCGACTTCAAGGTCTGGGAAGCGAGCACGGCCAAGCGCCTTCTCAAGACGGATGACTACTCCTCCGTGGCAAAGAAGAGCATAAAGGCCATGCATGCCCAGGTTGGTGATCTGTGCTTTTCCGCAGACGGCTTAGCCAAGCGCGGCCTGTTGATCCGGCATCTTGTCATGCCTGGCAAGGAGGTTGAAGGGGTGGAGATTATGAAGTGGCTGGCCTCGGAAATCTCCGCAGACTGCTTTGTGAATATAATGGAGCAATATCGTCCAGACGCTCACGTGGGAAAGACGAAGAGGAAGAAGAAATCCCTTACACAGATCCATACTACCAAGGGCGAGCAAGAAGAAGGAGGAGGAAAAGGAAAAGAAGAAGCAGCGGAAGAGATACGATATGCAGACCTGAATCGGCCTGTGACAGAACGCGAGGTATCTATCGTACGACAAGCCGCAGAAAGTTCTGGGCTGTGGAGATTTAATGAGCCACCAAAACATGACGGCTTCGCCATCTGAATGGCCAGTACAAACAAACATGCACGAACTTGAAATCGGAAGAACAAGACCAATCAAGGGTTTCTTATACTCATATAACGAGAGGGGAAAAAAATAAGAATAAAAACTAAAAATAAAACTAAAACTAAAGGGTCACAAAGGGTCTGGAAGGGTCCTCGGCAGCCTGCTCCGCATTCATGCGATACACGCAAGGTTATTGTCATGGTTCCAGATCCACGTCCGGAAGTGGTTTTGTTCGTCGGAAACTTGACCTGGAGAAACACCCCTTTCAGCGCCACGATCCGGGGCTGAAAACTGGAAAAACTCTGGTAGGGCTGGAAACAATACTAAAGCTAGAAGCTAGAAGCTAGAGGCTAAGAAAAAGAAGAGTCCCGAGCGCTGGTGGCGTTTATCCTGGCGAAACCCACGTGAAGCCCCGACGATCCAGTCACGAGAATGTATACAGGGCACAGATCTGATAAAGGTCGATGAGGACTCGGGAGACTGTCTCGCAGTGTGCGTTATTTCATCCCTAGGAGCCCAGCACAATTTCTATTTTTTATTTTTGCAATATTCCTGGATTGTTCTCGTTCTTTGGTATACTCCATCACGGTTCCGGGCAAGAAGCAGCCAAAAATCTTATCCAAACAAGCGGCGATTTGTTCTCGAGAAGGCTTCGGAGACTGGGACTACTCTCCAAGGGGCAATAGTTGATTTTGTTTTTCTCGTTTTCCTTTTTACCTGTACAGACATCCATAGGATGCTATTGGGTCACGACACAAATTCATCTACCAGCGCAAGTCTTTTTCTGTTGTACGCAGCGGTGTGTCTCATTATTCACAAGGGCAAAATGAGTACAGTTTTCTCCGGACAAGGCCACGATGAGCCGACCCCTCCTCCAAGTCGGGCAGACGAGAAGATGATAGAGCAAGTCGAGTCCCTGCGTCTCGGCCCTTCCACGTCCGAGCATAACCAGGCCAAACCGCGTACGCAACCGACAAAGAAGAAGGCTCAACAACGGGGAATGGGAGCCCCCAGTTCAACCCAGAGACACGGTCCGGTACAAGCCCATCGCCAACGACCATCCCAACCGCATCGGCCGTTAGTGCCACTGCCGTCACTATCGGTTTTCCATCCGCGGTCCTTTGAGGAAATATACACGGAGCAGGCATATCTGAGCTTGACGCTACAATCACACACCAGCAGACTCTGTGACCTACTCCACACATACCACAAGGTCGAGGCGGACTCAATATACGGCCAGTCCCGCAAGATCAAGCGACGAGCCCGCAGACAAGTCGGCATCCTGCGCAACCAAATCAAACATGCCGCCGACCAGGAAAAGACAATCTACCTACGACTCAGCGACCTCCTCCTCGAGGCCAAGAGCCGAGGCGCCCTGGATCTCGCACCCCAACAACACCCCGTAAGCCGGCCCCCGGACCCAGTCCCCGGCCCGGTTGCACAGCCCCACCCCCCGGGGCACCCTTCGGCGTCCCGTCTCAACGGCGCAACCGCGGAATTCCTCCCCGACAATAAGACGTCGCGCGACCAACGAGCCGACAGCGGAGTGGGCGTCTTCCCAGACAGCGACGACGAGCACGGCCCGCGGTCCGACGACAAACACTACGAGCTGAGTCCTCACACGTTGGATGCGTCGCCCATGGGTGATGATAGCCCTGCGAAGCCCGATCCACCGCCTCGACGACTAGACCCGCGGTGTCTCGGTGCCGGGCATTTGAAGCTCGATGCGCTGATGCTTCGTCGGCAGGCTAGCATGCCTAATATACGGGGCTCGTTTCTGGCCTAGTTTTTGTGTATCCTTATCGAAATAGCATATGCGCACTAATAAGCACCTTTTTTTCTTTTTTCTTTTTCTTTTTGTTTCTCTTTTTTTTTTCCCTTTATAGTAGTTTTTTTTTTCTTTTTTTTTTAGGGTTTTTCTTAAGACGACGAATGTGTCATGTAAAACCAGGACCAGGAATCTGCAACACATGTCTAAAACAAAGTCACCACCGCAAAGAGGCCCCTCTCTGTCTGTAACAACGACCACGCGCGCATCCACTTCGTATGTACCTTTTTATGCTAAACGATTGCTATATCCAGTCTATATGATATCATGTTGTATAGAAAAGGGGGAGGTTAAAAAAAAAGCAGAAAAGAAAGAAAAAGGAAATTAGAGACAGAGACGGAAACAGAGAGAGTGAGAGAGAAACAGAGAGAGAAATTATAAAATAAAAAATTAATAAAACGGCGTGCCATCATTTTTAGCACGTGACAGCCCTCGCTGCCGCGGTTTTGCTCACCATTAAGAAAATTCTCCAAATTGCCCATCGTCAAAGCCCAATTGTGCCAAAGACCTCCTCTTGCGTTTCACGTCCCCGGCCGTCGATGATGGAGGAGGCGGCGGCGGCAGCGCAAACGACTGCAACGGCTTGGAGTTCTCGTTTGCTTGTCCATCGGCATCGTCGTTCTCGCCCTCGGTCTCGGCCTGGCCCTGGCCCTGGCCCTGGCCCTTCCTTCTGCCCATGTTTTTTCCAATCTTGACGGTGATGGTCTCCCCCTCCTTCAGACTATAGTCCTTGTCCTCCACACTCGCCCTGTCCTCTCCCTTCTTCGCCTCGCCTCCTATCCCCGCGCGGGGCTCCATCCCCAACACCCTCCTCGCCTCCTGCAACACAACCGCCAGATCAAACGCCTCGGAGCGCTCCTCAAACCCAATCCCCAGCGTGGCCTTCCTCCCCTCGGGATCCCGCACCGTCAGCGCAAAAAACCGACTACTATCCAGCACGGGCTCCACCACCGCTGGATCCGTATACGGCGCCGCCGCGAAGAGCTGCCCCGAGGATGGATCCTCCAGCACGATATCAACCTTGAGATTGTCCGTCGCTGTGTCCGCGTCCGCGCCCGCGCTCGGCGCCTCTCCCTCCGGGGATGAGGGGGAGAAGGAAGACGACGACGACGTTTCCACGACGCGCAACCGTGCCGTGAATATGTGTCGCGCTGGGTCGGCGGTCCAGGACGTGGCGCTGTGGCCCTTGATGGAGGTGAGAGGCGGGATGTTGTACACGTGGAGGGTGTTGGCGATGAAGAGGACACGCTGGATGGCGTCGGCGGGGAGGGGTTGATTGGTCGACGGGTCGAGGAGGGCCATTTTCTGTAATGGTGTTGCTTTGTTTCTATTTTATCGAGGAAGAAAGGTAAAAAAACCCGTACCGTGTCGATCTTGGGGATTTGTGTAGTATAGATGGAGAGTTTGGTTGCTTGGGGCTCAGGAGATGTCGGGTTGCGTGGGGGGTGATTGTTTCTTTTTTTTTTCGGTCTCGTCTAGTTTTGTTATAACGTTACATGTCGTAGCGTGGAGGGCGTCAGAGAAAAGCCAAGCGAGAAAAAAACCAAGAACTGGGTTTGTTGATTGTTCTGTCTATTTGGGGGACTTGTCGTCGATGAATCGAGTTGGAGGTGCATCAGGATGGCCAGTGGTGGTGGCCCGTGGTGGCCAGCGGCGGCATTGGTGGCACGAGTGGGGCTCGCATGACTGCCGCACTGCTGGAAGTGGACGAACCAGACCATTGGGCGCCGTGCATGCATGCACGCTCGGCAGGCGCGGGGCGGCCTTTTTCGATTTCTTTTTCGATTTCTTTTTTTTTTCCTGTACCACTCCAATTGCCCCGCCGGGGTCTTATCTTATCTCTCTGCCTGTGAGCGCATTCGTCCAACCAATGTTTGATGGCCCCTGCAAAAGGAAAAGCCATGGAGATGCTTAGTTTTGACTCATCCTGCGCAAACCACATCATTAACATCATCGTCATCAGCACCGCTATCACCATCAACTTCCCATTATCCGCTCTGCCATAGCATATCTCAAAATAGTCATCCACCCGTCGCGTTTTAAATAAACCAATGGACACTGCTACTCTGGCAGCTCGTATGTCGTGGCCTCGAGCTCGAAAACACAACCCTCCCCCCTCCCTTTTGTCCTTGCGCTGACTTGCCTTTTGAATCCTCGACAGCCGTCTTGGCGGGAGATTTGCCTATACGCAGACCCAGCGTTTCCACAAGCAATTTTGAGTTCGTCATTCAGCCTACTGACCGGTCCTTATCCTCTTCTCTCTCTATGAATGTTAAATACAAAAAGAAAATGAAAAAAAAAAAAATTGAAACAAATACGAAAAAGAAAATAAAGATCAAACTACTCACAACTTCGTAACAGCATCGTAGCCACATATCGCGACCTGCTCGCCTCGGACCCCGACCTAACAAAGCCCGTCGCAGCAATCGTATCCCTCATCGCTCTCCTCAACACCGTCCCCTTCACCACCGTCTACGAAACCCTCGACACCATAAAGGCGCACTCGGATCTCCTCAAAGCCTCGGTTGCCAACCCTGTACCCCTGTCGGCCGGCACAGACCTCTTCCTCCAGTACCTCGTCTCCTCGCTTAAGCAGCAGGAGGGCGGCAGCGACAACAACAACTTCGACGCCGTACGCCAGCACCTTCTTCGCAACGGGCGCCTCTTTGCGCAACGAGCCATCGCCGCAAGAAACGGCGTCGCAGAATCAGGGTGGCGCTTCGTCAGGGAGGGCAAATGCGTACTCACCCACGGCGCATCCAGATGCGTCACGGGCCTGCTAGCGCGCGCGGCCGAGAACCTCAAGGGGAAGTTCAGGGTCGTGTATGTGCGGAGCGAGGCCCGCGCGCAGGAGAGCGACGACGTGGTCCGGAAGCTGCGAGAGATGGGCATCCCCGTGGCAGAGATTCCTGAAGCGGCGGTTGCGCACGTCATGGGGCTGCTGCGCCAGGTCAACATGGTGATTGTGGGCGCCGAGGCTGTGACCTCGAATGGTGGTATCATCTCAAGAATCGGTGCCTTTCAGCTGGCGCAGCTGGCGTCCAAGGCCAAGATTCCGTTTTACGTCGCCGCTGAGACGCACAAGTTTGCTCGCAAATTTCCGTGGGATCAGCGAGATCTCGGCTTCCAGCAGCACGTCTTGGATTTTAGTACCGACACGGCCAGCAAGCAGCCTCAGGATGCCGTCGATTACACAGTATGTTCTCTCTCCGCCTCTGTCTCTCTCTTCCTTGTGGTTTTTTTTTTGTTTTTTTTTTTTGTCGTCTTCAAACAAAGACCTCCTCAGTATTCTGCTTCACCACCACCATCTAATCTAACAACTATGCTCAGCCACCGGCCCTCATCTCCAACCTCATCACCGAAAACGGCGTCCACCTCCCCATTTACGTCTTTGAACAACTGCTCGATATCTACGGCAGTCTTGCATAAACCGCAAACAAAAAGACTCTCAGACTGCAGCCAGCACAACACACAACACATCGAGAGAGGTCTCTACAATTCAAGGCATAAACACGAATCATCTCCCTCAGGTGGCAACAACTGGGGAGGGACATGGACACGAAGCTCCTTCTCCCTCAGATCCAAAAGTCTTTTGCACAAAATAGACCTTGGCCTCTCATATCATAATATAACCTCAAAGCACCCCCCCCCAAGAAAGGAATAAAAAAAAAATGAAAAAAAAAAAAAAAAAAAAAAAAAAAAAAAAAAAAAAAAGAAACCAACAAAAGTATCCCTGATTTGAATCACGGCAACAACCAACAATGCACGCCCTACAAGCCAACACGCACCACCGCGCACAAGATAACAATCCATGAAAGGAAAGTCCCGTTTAACGATGCAGACATGCGTGCAGATCCATGAATAACGTGACATGGATGGGGGCACTGACTGGATAACCTCGACTAGGCGTTTATGCTGAAATGGAGCGTGTTTTGATGGAGTGTGCTTTTTTTACTTCTTTTTTTGTCTTCTTGGCGTGTGGGAGTGGGGACTGTGTTTCCTTGCGCGCAATTACAAACGAAAAAAAATTTTAAAAAAAAAAGAAAGAAAGAAAGAAAAGAAAAGAAAAGAAATGTATAGAATGAATGACTGCATGGGTGCATAGATGTATGACAGCATGATAGCATGAATGCACAACTACTCCGAGTTTTCGCATCCTTGATGGGAAAAGGGACTGTTGTTTGAAAATGCACGCGTGGCACATTCTCTCCTATGGTACCCTCAGCCACGCGCAGGTATATTATTTCAATCTGCCCATTTCTGCGCTATGGCTTCGTACATGCTTCTCTGCACACTAGTACTGCCGCATACATCCTGAAAAGGCGACCAAAAACGTATCTGATGACATGTCCCTCGCTTGTAAGGAATCCCTGGGAATATGTTGTATATGCCCCCTTATTTTTTATTTTTTGGACCTCTCCAATCCCTTTTCCCCATTTCCACTTTGCAAAGTCTAACAATAGTCCTGCTCACACATCCCTTACAAGCCTCGCCCCGGCCCACGCATATGGATAATTCCGCTGATACCAATTCACAAAGCTTTTGCGTCCCGCAATCCTCGGGTGAGTGGCCCACGACCCTCCCAAAACAACATTGTGTTTCTCGTCGAAGAAATCTGCCGTATAAGCAGGGTACAGCCCCATGGGGTGGAAACCCTCGTGAGGACGCAAAACAGAGGACGTCCACTCCCAGACTCCCCCCATAGAGGACTGCCCAGCGAGGGTGGCGCCCCTTGAAGTCACTGGCTCAGGATGCCAGTGCTTGAAGCCGACGTTCAGGCCGGCCAGGTCGATGAACAAACTGTTATCGACTGCACAAGACGACTCTTTAGGTGGCGTTTCTTCGACGCCGTCATTGACAAGGTGGCCGTTAACGGCGGGGACTTTCTTGACTAGGGTGTTTCCTGTGCCAATTTGGGTCTGGGACTCTACAAAGGCGTAGATGCTGCGGGCTTCTTCTAACGTTGGGATACGGCCGCCCATCCAGATCGCGCAGCCGGCGAGTTCGTCGTAAGAAGCTTGAACGGGCCAGTCGAGGGCCTGATGGAGGGGGATGAGGCCGTACATTGTTCGGATGTACTTGTCTTCGAGGAAGGATGGCGGAAGAGTGGTGGGAATATGATTTTGCTGGGTGTTGACGTGGGATGCGCCGTTTTTGGGTTCAGAAGAGGTGGTGGAGGAGGAAGAGGAAGAGGACCATGAGGCGGGAAGTTTCGAGGATTTGGTGTTGTAGATGTATAAGGCATACTTTTCCCGAATTAGTATCCCCCCCCCTTTTTTTTTTTTTTTTGAGCCCAAATACGGCAGGCAAAATGGTGCGTGAGAATGATAGCCCGCTTACCTCTTCATTGGTGATAGGTCGACCTTGTGCTTGGAATGCATGAATTTTAACTTGTCGCTTTGGTTTTTCGTTATCCCTGAAGAAATGAAGATATTGTCAGTATAGCGAATCATAATTTGGTAGGTTTGTATAAATCACGAAAAGGGGGGAGGTTATTAGACATCGTACCATCCAAAGTGGACATCTTCGTCCCCATCCTCCGGATCATTCATTCCCATGGTTATAACCTGCTCAGGAATAGTAAACCACTTATTCGGCACGCGCGCTTCAAACGCCCTCTTGGCAATTCTCTCAAAATTTGGCACACCCATGAGCGGCGGTGGCAAGATCTTATCGCTCTGCAACATCATATATAGCAGTGTCTCGAGATGCATTGCCTCGTGTTCAAAGCTCACCCAGATTGCCCTAGCAACTTTTCGAGTAATCACACGCACGCCCTGCTCATAGATCTCCGTCAGACGAGCACGCACATGGCATTGATATGCGAGAATTTCTTCTACTGACGGCCACTCATTTGGAGTTTCAGAGTGGTCATGGCATTTTTCGGGGTTGTCGACATCGGGGTCAATTCCGCGTTCAAATATTGCGTGGTACGACGACGGGTTAGTGGGAGGGCAGGCGGTCGTCTTTGTGAGCTGGATGTCAAGAAAGGTCGGGATGTGGCCGAGATAGAAGATGCACGCATTGCGAAGCTTGATGGGCTTCTCGGTGAGTTCCTGCTTTGGAAGCATGTCCCTAGTGACAATGTCCCACGCGGACCAGAGGGCTCGCCAGTCGGGCAGGGAGGGGAGAGTGCTAGCAGCGTAAATGGAGGGGGCTTTGCTAAAGGATATGTTTGCCCTCTGGAGCATATGAAGGCCTGAAGGCGGATATCACCAGACATTAGGATGAGTAGTAAAGGGGAAACAAATCCACTTGAAGAAGGCACGAGTGACACTACGTACCGTACTCATCGTTTCGGGCCCAAGTCTGAATTTTTCGAAGACCAGCATGTCTCCATAGATTTTCCGCACCAACCTTGGAGTATTTAAGACTTTTCTCAATTTGGATACGTTCATGGGGTTTCACCACAGACCCTAAGACGGTGACCTCCTTGAGAGGGGAGAGAAAGGCTTGATGGCGGCCGCCTTCGTCGTCGTAGACGTACTCGCCGATGACATGCCAGTCGGGTACGTGGAATACCTCCTCGCCATAAATTGTGTTGGCATTTGTGAGTCCATTCAGGACGAATCTACCACTGTTAGTGACATATGCTGGGAAAGAAGGGAACGTCATGAAGGTTTCGGCCTTACTCATGTGTTATGCCTTTACTGTCTGGTCATTGCTTGATTTAGTAGATGATTTAAGAAGCAGAATAGGGCGCATGAGATCCCTCTTACCGTTATACGCGTGGCTGCAAGTATGTTCGTAAAAAGTCCTCGATTAGCCAAGCACAGATTTTGTAGTATCACGCAAAAAAAAAACGTACTATATCATGTCTGGATTACTACACGAGTCCAAGCCAATGATCATGCTGTCATCGGGTTTCAACACGTCCGCGTAGGATTGTAGAAACTCGGCAGCCTCATCTCGATAAAAGTTTCCTGAAGATCACGTCACGTCAGTCACCGTGCTGTGGCATGCCACTATTGAGTAGCAGAAAGTCGACACGGGGCGGCATGAAATGAATAGAAAACACGAAACAAGTGAAAGTCCGAACGATGAATGAAAGGGCGTCTAAATGGGGCCCAGTCCAACACTCACCAATGCTCGAACCCAGGTGGATGATACATTTGCTCCTGTCCACAATGGCAGGCTGCTTCATCCACGTCACTCCGTCGTCGTAGGTACCCAGGAGACCATGGCAAGAAACGAACTTAAAATCGGGAAGATGAGCGAGGGTACGCTCCAGTTCCTTTTGGGACAGGTCGAGGGCGTAGTAGTCGATGGACTTGTGGGCATCTTCAAAAGCTTGGAGAAGGAGACAGACTTTGCGTAGGTTTCTGCGCATGATATGAGTTGGACTTGTGGCATGATGAAGATAATCGTTGCGACTGTACAACGAGTATAAAGGCATTTATTTGGTCATCACTGTAACAAACACACCGAAGAACAAGAAGGAATGCCGACGAAAGAAATATGCATTCGGGCAAACCGAGCAAGAGACTGGGAAAACACGCACATCAAAACAAAACAGAAATGAAGACGAAAAAACAGGATTAAGAGAGGGGGAGAGGGAGAGAGAGAAGCATTCGACAGACACTCACCCACTTCCCAATTCAATAAGCATAGAGCCAACAGGGATCTTGGTGGCAATCTCGCCGGAGTGCTTCTTCAGCAGTTCGATTTCATAATTGGTCAAATAGTATTCGTCCAGATACGTAATCTGGCAAATACGTTAGTTTGGAATGAAGCATCCACGAGTCGAGGATAGGGAGAAGAATATGGGCGCGAAAAAAACATAATGGTGACTTTCAAGTAGGAGAGAAGAAAATAATATCCGCAGATGCGAATAATGGACTACGACCGGTGGAAATCCTCAAAAAGGGTCCAGCATAAAACGTACTTGCTCGAACAATTGTAGCCCCCTCTCATCATATAGCAGCAAGGTAGGCAAAGTCCGGGCTCCGCCGTCAGAGGGATTAATCGACGAGATAAGCGCATTTTTGAGGTCAAAATGAACCTCTTTGCTACGAATATCGATAACATCATGTGTTTGGTCGCGCAGGTTGGAGGCAGGTTTCAAGTTCGGACTGACGGAGTCATGCTGCGTGGGGAGCTGCTTGATGAATGACGTCGTCGTCTGGATGAGCTGCTTGACGGCGGTCATTTTGCGCAGACTATTCGTTCAGAGGAAAGGCTCTGTCGGGAACGACGTGTAGAGATTTGGCTTTCCTGTGATTCTATTTCTCTCGGGGGCGAGGCGAGAGTGGGAGTCGGAATATGATATAGCTGGATCGTCTGGAACAAGAACAAAACGTTGAATGAGCTGGTTATGTGTCCGTTTGTACGTCAGATGGGGATTGGGATTGGGGAGAAAAAGTGGGATGGCGAGACCAGTCACCATGGACAAGATGGAGCACAGTAACATGGTATTTCCATCCACATGCATCATGATACTTTCTCCGTTAAGTAACAAGTGTGGTACCTGTGGCCCGTTTCGGCAAACAGCTCCAGGCCAGGACCAATGACACATCTGCCATTGGATCCAATCCAAAGCCATGACGGGAGAGATGGTCGGATGAGTGGGTGTGAGCTGGTGTGAGCTGGTGTGAGCTGGTGTGAGTGGGTGTGAGTGGGCGTGAGAGCCAGAGAGGCGATGTGGCGGGCGCGGCGACCTTGTTGAAGGTAGGTTGTCATGTACTAAGAAGTAGGTGGGAGGTGGAATCGTCGCACCAGAGGCCCCAAGAGGAACCGTGAAGAAGCTGGTCTTGCTCGTGCTGTCTCATCGCGGGGATCTGGGCGGAATGTCTGATAGCTTGGTAGTCTGGTCAGGAGGCAGGAGGCAGGAGTTGAAGTCTCAGATGTGCAGACATCCATCAGTGACGACACTGGCAGCCTGGCGAGGGGCAAAGGTGAGAAGGAGGGCGCGGGTGAGAGGGACGCGAAGAGAGCCATAATTCGCGGCAACGCAGACGTCGTTATGATGCAAGTCATCTGGTCATGCCAAGACTTGTGCTTGCGAATAAGATGAGCAAGTGCCATCCATGCCAAATTGCCAAGCGTGACGCCCACGGTGTCATGAGGGGCATCGCGGAGGAAGCAGCAACGGAAGGCACGACCCTCAAACCTGCCAACCGCCCCGCCATCACCGCCCTGCTTTCCGCCCTGCCCTCTGAAACGCCCTTCAACGCGTCTGGTTCAACGTCGTCTTCAACGCGTTCAACGCCCTTCGACAAACCACCTCTCTGTCCATGTGCTCTCGCCACACAATACTCGCGATGTCTTCACGACTATTGATTTATACCCATAGCCAGCAGACCAATGGCGAAAAACATTGATTTCCGGTTCTAGCCGTGCCGCATCGCAGACATTCTTCCGAGTCTTCGACTTTCCGGTTTTGGACCAATGCATCGAGGTCACGCTGATGCTGGATCGCTCGGCATTACTTACGAGAGAACACGATCAGATCAGATATTCATGACCGAACTCTTCTTTGTAGTAGACCCATAAATCGGTGAAAAGAAGAAAAGAAAAAGAAAAAATGCCTCCTATTCCTCAGTTAACTCTCTAACGCACTCGGTCCTCAACTCTTACCACCATAATACAATGAGTCGCAGGTAATTCCGAAACTTTTTACACCAAACTTGTATGGCAGAGATGTTTGGAATTACCTGTACTCACTGTATGCGAAAACAAGACGAAGTTTCGAGCGCAGTCGCTTGTGCATCTGCAATGGCCCCTCAACAAAGCATCACTGCAACACAACATGTTTCTATGATCAGCATCACATACATGATTCATTCACAATTACTCTGGCCACCCTCCCACGATGTTCGGTCAGCAGAAATGGATTCGGAGGGCACAAAACACGAACAACCGCGAGATCCAAGGCTCAAGCATTTCGTGTCAAGAATTTCAACTGAATGCTCATCGCATCATATTCGTTGAGTCCAATCGTTGGCTCTATGCCCGCGAATCATTTGTGAAAAGAAAAACCCCTCATCTCATAAACACGAAACCGCCACTTACTTTCATCTTTCATCAACGGGTAAAGGGTGAAATCCGAAGTTTATAGGGAAAAGAAAAGAAAAAAAATGAAAGCGGTATTTTTCCCTTCTCTCCACTTTCTTAGCACACAGGCACAACTTTTGTGAGAAGCACGAGAGGCAGACGCGTTAATGACGACAAATCGATCCACCCGCTCATCAATGCGAATGTTTTTATTGCCCCATCCCGTTTCGGAATTTTATAATTCTTGTGGTGCGATGCGGATCTGATCTGTCTGACAGGGGTCAGGGAAACAGACAAGCGGGCTGTTAATGGACTGGAGAGTAAAAGAACCAAGCGTGATGACCATCATCTTGATCTTGGCGCAGAATTATCCAAAGCTCTTTTTCTTACCGATCGACGCATCCTCATTGTCATTCTCAGCCTTCCAGAACCTCTGGAGTCTGCGATCGACCTGCACTGAGATGGCGTCAGATGAACAGAAGGTGGTTCCGCGGTCCCTGCAGTGAGCCGACAACGGACTCCCTATTTGTCCCGTGTCACAGCTTTTTTTTTTTTTTTTTT
>SRPT01000653.1:0-17311 GCA_018360205.1 Claviceps digitariae
AGAAAAAAAAAAAAAAAGAAAAACTCTCAATTGACTGACTTTTTTTTTTTCCTTTTTTTCGTTAGCGTACAGATGGCCGCTGTGCAACGACCGGATTTTGCCACGCCAAAAAAACACGACGCATCAATTTCCATTATCAAATCTGAACCGGTACCTTGAGAGTGTGCCTGCTCTAGGTACCCGAGTCCGCCTAACCAACCACTCACCCGTGCCACACCCCCACTCTCCGCGTCCGAAAACCCCGGCTGAGCCACAATCTATTTTCCGTCCCGTCACAACTGAACCCACGTCCGTCGTCCATCCGACCTGCTTTTGGTTGGCCGGAATTTAATGCGAGCAAAAGGGTGGGGGCGTGCGTGTCTCAGATGGCGCACATTCCCCACGCCCCCCCCCCTGGCCCTCGGAAACAACAAGGCCAGAACTATGGAGCTCGCATCCATGGCACCATGACGATTTGGCGCAACGACATCCCAAAGAAAGGGAAGAAGAATGAGAGAGCGAACAGCGACACGGTGAAGAAAACGAATCAACAGAGCCAACGCGCGGGTCGGCTTGTCGTGTTTGCCCACCCCCACCTCCCCCTTGTTTTCTTTTTCCTCCTCGGACAGGCAGGCATGCATGCATACGGCTCTTATTGTTTGTTTCCCTTGGAGCCTGCGAGGGGCCCCGGTTTTTGACCGTTCGGGAACAAGGCTTGTCGGACGAGGATGAGGTGACCGTGGGAGAGGTGAGTGAGAGAGTGTGTGTGTGAAGAGGGAGCATATAAAGTACTTAAGGTGACTCACTTGATTGCTTGTTTTTCTTTTGTTTTTTCTCCCCGTTTTGTTTCTATCTCTTGGGTTTTACTCTTCCTCCCTGTTGATTTTCCTACATCAACGCGCCCTCGCATAAAACTTCTTTTTTCTCTCAACACCAGACCTAACCTCTCCTCCTAAAAACAGGAAAAAAAAAGGAAGAAAGTATAAAGAAAAGAAACACCACCGCCTCCATCATGAAATTCTCCAACGTCCTCCTCCTCGCCCTCACCACCGCCGTCCAGGCCACCCCCCAACCCGACGGCCTCGCCGACCTGTCCACCGCCGTCGGGGGCGTCATCTCGGGCGCGTCCACGAAAGTCGAAGGCCTCAAGTCCCAGGCCTCGACCTTTGCGGCCGGCATCTCCAGCGACATCGCCAAAGTGACCAGCGAGGCCGGCGCCAAGGCCTCCTCCCTCAGCAGCTTCATCGCCACCGCTACCGGCTCCCCCAAGTCGAGCGCCCAGTCGGAGCTATCCAAGGTGTCCTCCAAGGTGGCCGGCGCCACCAGCAGTCTTGCCTCGGCCGCCTCGAGTGCCACCTCCACGGGTGCGGCGCCCGTGCAGACGGCTGCCATGGCCATGGGGGCTCTCATGGGTGGTGCGGCCTATGCCATGGCCAATTTGTAATGGGATTTTTTATGCATCCTCCTTTCTTGTTCATGTCCACTTTTCTTTTTCTTTTTTCTTTTTTTTTCTAGGCCGTTCTTAATGGGGAGACAAAAAGGGCTGTTTTGGATGTCTTTGCAATATACCCATTCATGGAGTCTGCTCTCCACCTGGCCAACATCTTTGCCTGGTCAACTACCTACCCACCATAACAGCGAACGACAAAAGGGTGGCCTCGTGGCAGGGAGGACAAAAACAGAAAGGAGAAAAAAAATACGAAAGGAAAGACCAAAGGGAAAGACAAACGTCGTGCAGGTAACACCCAATTCGAGGGTAGCACTGGGACAGGAGAGCGCATGAATTGTATGTATGCTATGTCAGTCAGATACGATGACGCGATGGAAATGGGTTAATGGACGAGATGACCGAGCATTGAATACATGTAATACCACGTTTGTTTTATTTTATTTTATTTTGCTTCAGGACCGTCTTTTGAAGCGTGATTCATAGGTGTCTTTATTTTTGCCTTGCCTTTCTTTGTTGTCCTTTCCCTACTTTGCTATGCCTTGCGTGCCTTGCGTGCCTGCATGGATAGCTGATTGTGGACTTAAAATTCATCCAATATCGTGTCGTCTTGTCACAACATGCTCGTACTACTACCGTCTTGAATTGAACGGCCTCAGGCGCACCCATTAAACTTAAGAAATGAACAAAGAAAAAAAAAACGTTAAAAACATTGGCATATCAATAGCCTCGTTGACAACCATAAACAATCAGGGGTATCTATATGTAAATCTCATCAAAACGCCGCCCACACATCCACGCCCATACCCAACGCCCGCTCTAGGCCCTGGCCCGCATATCCGTCCAAAGCTTGTCAATAATCTGAAACACAGCCGTCACATCCCTCATCACCTCGCTGTTCACCTTGCCCCCCAGCCTCTGCTGCATCTTGTCCGGATGCCACCGCACCCTCTCTTCCTTGAGCTTGCTCACAAACTCGCGCTCGCCGATACCATCCACATCCAGGCCGTGTACGTAAAACGACCGCACGTCCTCTTCATTAACCACCTGTCCTCCGCCAGGCCGCGCAGAGCCATTGCCATCCGTGGCAGCTACCGGCCATGCCAGCGTCTCGACTGTGCCATTCCACGCGGTCCATGCCCGAGAGTACTCGTCCCATTGCGTCCTCCATCGTCTCCTCTGGCGCCGTTCTTCCCCGCGCCGGAGACTCTGGTCTATTTCTCGCTGTAGTTTGCGCGCCCGTTGCTCTTCTTCCTGCTTCTGCTTCCGCCTCTCCTCCTGCTTGGCCCGTTCTTCGAGCAGCCCCGCGTGGGTCTTTTCCCACATCCTTTGCCGTACGTAGGCCGCGTATTCTTCTTCCGTCATTTGCTCCAGTTCGCCTGTTGTTCCGACTTTTTCGTTGGAGTATACGTGGATGGGCTGCCCGTAGACAGATTCCCAGTACGAGGCGCCTTCGTCGTCGGCCATGGCGTCAAAGAGGGATTCACGGAACGCAGCTTCTGGATCCAGTGGACGGGGGTCATGGGGATCGGGCGGTGTCGGGGAGCGTGCTCGATGCCTGTGTCGGCGATGGTGATGATGGTGACGACGACTATGATGATGATGCCTGCTCGAGCTGCTGTTGGAGTTGGGGGTGGAGAACTCATTATGGCCGTCGCGCAGGTGACCATCTCCGTGACCATCTCGTGATTTCCTGCGCCGCCTTGATTTCTCCGTCTTGAGTCTTAGCCGTGAGTTTCGCGGACGTGTCTGACTGCCTTCACTTTGTCTATCCCCCTTGGAAGTTGCGTCTGCGAAAGACTCTGGCTCTCGCGAGTGCGAGTGTCCATGAGAGCCGACGTGGCCATCGTCGTGGTTTTCTGGACGGTCATCATCGCCATGGGTTTCCTTGGGGTGCCGTCGTGAGACGTCGTCATCTTTGTGTTGATGCGGGTTGATGGAGGAGAGGATGTGGCGTCTTTTCGGTGACGCTGCTAGATCCGTCATGACGAGCAGCACATATTCGAGAGAGGTTCCGTGGGCGGCCTCAATTATTGTTTTTATTATTATTATTTTGTGTATGTGTGTCTGTGTGTTCAGTTGCCTCAAACCATGGGGGTTGAAAGCACATGCACTTTTATGGTGGTCGAATGTGAAGAAGTTGAAATTGAAACGTCACCGTAATGAAATGGCGTGGGGCGGTTTACAGCCCTTTGAGAAGCGCGCGTACAGGCAAGTGGAGGCTGCAAAGGATTGAAGACAGCTTGGCCAATAAAACACCAAGCTCAAAGAAACGCCCATCCCATTCTGCCTACACGCACGCTCTGGCCCTGCTCGACAACGTCCCGAGTCCCGACATTAGCCTTCCGTCTTGGAATCGAACCACGTAGGCTCTAGAGATTTTTTTTATATTTTCTATCACAGCACCCTCTTGAAGCGATCATGATTCATTCGTGAGGCAGCCTGTACGGGAGAGACTTGTTGCGCTGCTACGCACTCCATTCAATCGATCAACGAGCTCTGGGTCGTCGCAGCTTGAGCCTCTCCGACGACCAGCCCAATCATGGCGGGCATCTTCCTGCTTCTAGGCCTATGCGTTCGTTCGATTCCCTCATATCCAGCAACTCAACTCTTTGGCTGAAGGAATGAACAACTAATGTGTCTCTTCTCCCTAGGCCATAATGGCAATTACGTACGATGAATGCGTCGCACTCGCGGCAAAAGAAAAAGAAAAAAAGACTGCTTTCTGCTAACGCCCTCCTCGTACAGGTCCTTTTTCGCCGGAGCTGTCCCGCTCTCCATGTCGCTATCGCAATCCCAGCTACGACTCATATCTAGCATCGGCGTTGGCATACTAGTAGGAACGTCGCTGATCGTCATCATCCCCGAAGGAATCGAGGCCGCGGCCTCGTCGCCCATCGGCTCACACTCCCACAAGGTCCGTAGTCTCGCGCGAAGAAGTCCATGGGCCGTGGGACTAGAGCCACGAGACATGTCCGAGCAAGTCGCCTCTGTAATAACTGGCGCGACACGGCGAGCCATACGGTCCGCACACTCCTCGGACGATGAGGCGGCGCACATTGTCGTGTCCCAAAGCGCCGCGGTATTATCAACGACAGCGAAACGCGTCGACGAACCAAGCAAGGAGGCGCCAGCAGACGAGCAAACAGGCCATTCAACACATGGTGCGCAAGAGAACCACGAAGACGAGGAGCAGCATCACGGTGGCGCCAAAATTCCAGCTCTCGAGGTGGGCTTTTCCATGATCCTCGGCTTCATCCTCATGTTCCTCATCGACCGACTCCCCAAGCATGCATCCCAGACTCTGCTGTCGGGTCCGCAGCCCCAACACTTCAGTCTGGACAACCTGGGCGGACCGCCAGTCGAAAGAGCATCGGGCGACGCGGACGATGGAGAAGGCTTTTTGGGCTCGTTGGCCCCGACTCCCAAGCATACCAGGACTCTAGCCACCACGATCGGCCTCGTCATTCACGCTGCCGCGGATGGAATCGCAATGGGTGCATCTTCGGTCACATCCGACATGAAGCTTGGCTTCATTATATTCATGGCCATCATGATCCACAAAGCGCCCGCAGCATTTGGTCTGACCTCGGTCCTGCTCAGACAGGGGCTGTCGAAACGGGCGGCGCGGGGACACTTGCTCATCTTTAGCTTGGCAGCTCCCGTGGGTGCCATATCCACATGGATTATAATCACGGTTCTTGGTGGCAACAATGTAGATGGTGAAAGCGGCACGTGGTGGACCGGCATGTTGCTTCTCTTTTCAGGGGGTACATTTCTGTAAGCTTCCCCCCTTTTTTTTGGTGCCTCTGTTTTATTACTACTGCTTCAACGTGTCTTGTTCTTTCTTTCTCTCCCTGTGTCAAGGAAAAGAGAGAAAAAAAGAAGAAGAAAAGCAATTATGAAAGACTCACACCACTGACAATACCAGATACGTCGCCATGCACGTCATGCAAGAAGACAGCTCATCACAATACTACGACGGAGCGTCCGGAGCAAACGGCTACTCGGACGGTACGTCGATACTGCAGCGCAAAGCCAAGGGCCCTGATGTACGAGACACGCTGGCCACGGTGGCGGGCATGCTGCTGCCGCTGCTCACGCAAATTGGACATCATCATTGAAGCAAAGGATAGAATGTTGGTTCGTGGCAGATTATTGTTTTCCCTTTGTCTCCATTTCGTTGTAGCAATACCTTGAAAAAGCATGATGCTTCATATGGCATTTTATTCTTCTGTGTTTCCCTCCCTTTCGTTTATTTTTTTTTTCTTTTTTTTTTGGTTTCTTTTTCGTCATTCTGTTTCACAAGGGGGACGTCTTGTTATAAAGCGGTGACAGACAGAAATGTACTTTTACAGTTGGTGAATAGGCGACCAGCGCTGTAAACTACAATGGGATTGCTGGCTTCCCTCACCAGTGAAGAATAGATGGTTCTAGACATGATGCTATTGTTCGTGAGGGCCAATATGGGGATCTAACAGAGTGTGATGGCGGCGGTGATGAAGGACAGCTTTTGTGGATCTGCTGCTGTATTGTGTTTTGCATTGAAAGCTAGCCTGAAGAAGAGAGGAAGAGGAGGAGGAGGAGGGGGAGGGGGAGGAGAAAGAGAAAGGGTAAACAGAAAAGAAAGGAAGGGGAAAAAGAAAAAAAAAAGGAAATTCAACAAGCAGTCTCACAGATTCACCCATTCTTCATCAACCCTTAACTCAACCCCTGGCGGTGAACAAAAGTGAGAAAACCCCCTGCAAGACAACCAAGTCAGCAGGCAGACAGACTCGGATACGGGCCGTTGCATGTTGCCACAGCGGCTTGTCCGTTGCGTCGCTTCATGCATGTGAGAGGTCTGGGTGAAGCAAGCCGGACGGGACATGCACATACATGCACATGCATTGTTTGTTGCTGTGGATGA
Source organism: Claviceps digitariae (assembly GCA_018360205.1). Lineage (NCBI taxonomy): Eukaryota > Fungi > Ascomycota > Sordariomycetes > Hypocreales > Clavicipitaceae > Claviceps > Claviceps digitariae. The sequence goes on from SRPT01000653.1 coordinate 6,336, forward strand.
AGATGAAGACATGATTGATTGTTCCTTTGAACCCGACTCACGAACGAAGGTGCTTGATTCTTTCTGGCGGCCTTCTGTTGTGATCGGTGGGGCCTTGAACTGCTAGCGCACAGACTACTTAAGGCACTGAGACTAGCAAGTACCGTAAGTACCTAGATACCTAGTACTTTATTCTGGCATGTCGTACATATGTACATTGCGTCCTAGAGGCAAAAATCTACGACCAGATTGACCAGCAACGTCTCGTCAATCGGCCGGCGCCACTTCCGTCCAGTCTGCTTTTGGTCTTGACCGTTTGCGCACACCAGATTTTGATGACGCAGAGACGGAACGGTGCCCGTGGGCCATGGTGAAAGATGGAGGCCATGAACATTGAGCCCAGCGACATGGAGGTCAATGCTGGCCACGTTTCAAGTTTCAAGTCGATCATCCGTTCAATAAAGGCGCTCGTCATTGCGCTCAGTGTTCAGTGTTCAGTGCTGCGGGCTGCAGGCTGCAGGCTGCAGTCGGGTCTAGTCTAAGCACCAGACGGGCATGTCTCTGCCCCCCGAAATCCCCCCCAGAACAAGCACTAACATGGAATGGTCCCCACACGCAGGCGCCCCCTTCCAGCGCCCTTAAAGACCCGTGCAGACCGCCAGCAGGGCCGGTAGAGCGCCGTCTGCAACTGCCACTGCCCGTACATGTATGTGCCGTCAACTGGTCACACCATCCGACCAGACACTCTCGGTATCGACAGGATTCGCTCCTCCCATATCACCGGACGTCGCCTCAGTCTCCAGCACTCTCTCTCTCTCCGGGCCTCGTGCATGCATGAATGCGACACCACACTTCTGACTGCAGGAGCTGACATGATTCGCCTCAGGCTCAGACAGCCCACGGCCTCTGTTTTGTTCCTGGCGTAACCAAACTCCAACGTCGCCCTTGAACCTTCCCTGTCGCACGCGCCCTCGTCTACCCTCGTCTACCCTCGTCTTTCCTCGTCTTCCCTCGACGACGCCGACCGACGGCCAGCCCCCCCGGGTCGAAGCCGCCTCTCGTCCCATCATCCCATCATCCCTTTCTCGTTTTGTTTTGTCGTGTCTGCGTGCGTGCCTGTGCATCTGTCCGCGTTTCACCAAAACACTCCCGACGCACGCATAGCCAGGCTGCATCGTCTGCGTGTTAGCCTCGGCGCGCGGACAAAACTCCTTCCATCACCCCCATCATCATCAGCATCATCATCATGGATGGCTATAATCGGCCCCTGGGCTTTTCGGAGCGGAGAGCGAGCATCTTGGCCGAGGAACTGGCGCTCAACACGGCAAATGCTGCAGCCTTGAGCAATCCGAGCATCGAGAAGCTCACGCAACAACACCATGTCCGACAGATCAGAGGGCCGCCCACACCCAGCATGCCCACGCCTGCCGCGGAATTCGACCAGCAGTTGACGGGCTCGCCGCCGCCGCCTCCAACACCTGCTGCCTCGCCTGGTCCTGCCCACTGCCAGCCCGATTGGAGCGACGCCGCTGATGATGAGGACTTTTTTCTCGCCAAAGTCCGTCAGCACTTTAAGAGTTGCTCAGGTCCCCAGCGGACTAGAGTCCTGGCAGATTTGCTTAACCTGTGTACCAGCCAGCAGCTCAGCTTTGTTCACCAATTCGTCAGTCCGCTCTTGAAGAAGGACCCCTTCACGAGCTTGCCCGACGAATTATGCTTGAGGGTAAGTTGACTTTGTGTGCCTCTGAGCCTGCTTTTGAAAGGCTGGCTGGCATATTGAGAGAAAACGGAAAAAACATATATATATATAAAGAAACGAAACGAAAAGAGTACGCGTAAGCTAATGCCTCTTTTCCTTCAGATTTTGTCCTTTATCGACGACCCCAAGGTTTTGGCACGAGCATCCCAGGTATCCGAGAGATGGCGAGATCTTCTCAGCGACGACATGACATGGAAGAATCTCTGCGTCAAACACGATTACGGTCGACGCTTATCAGAAATAAATGCGCCTTCCCCTATTTCGCCGATGCGATCCGCTGCTCATGCCATGACTAACGGCGACTATGACATGGTCACCAGCAACACCTTCTCCAGCTCGCATTCATTGTTAGATCACCATTATTCGGGCCCCCGGAGCTCTGATGGCAGCCCTGTGCGACCTAAACTACGGTCGTACAAGTCTCACTTCAAAAAACGATACCTGGTTGAGGCTGCCTGGCGATCCGGAGGCACCAGCGTCCACAGAAACATCACTCAGGAAGGCGGTGTTGTGACCAGTCTACATTTGACTCCCAAATACATTATTGTGGCTCTAGATAACGCCAAGATTCACGTCTTTGACACTGGCGGAGATAATCAACGCACACTGCAAGGCCATGTCATGGGGGTTTGGGCCATGGTTCCATGGGAAGACACCATGGTGAGCGGTGGTTGTGACCGGGACGTCCGTGTATGGGACCTGAAGACTGGGTAGGTCGAGTTTGCACTCACGTTGTCATCCTCTCTCTCTCCCTCCCTCCCTTTCTCTGTCTAGCCTTTTTCTTCCCATCATCTGCATAATATCTCCTTTACGCCCGTCATCTGGAATGAGTACACCTTGACTAATGGACAAAATTTTGCAATAGCGCTTGCCTACACACCCTGCGTGGTCACACCTCGACGGTGAGATGCCTGAAGATGGCTGACTCAAATACCGCCATTTCCGGGTCTCGGGACACAACATTACGAATCTGGGACATCAAAACAGGTCTGTGCCGCAATGTGCTCGTCGGACATGGCTTAAGCGTGCGCTGCTTGGAGATCAAGGGTGATATTGTAGTATCAGGGAGTTACGACACGTCTGCCAGAGTGTGGAGTATTTCCGAAGGACGATGTCTCCAGACGTTGCAAGGCCACTTTAGCCAGATCTACGCGATTGCCTTTGACGGGAAAAGGGTCGTCACGGGTAGCTTGGATACTAATGTGCGAGTCTGGGACCCAACTTCGGGGTGAGTTGATCCCTCTCTTCCTTGACCCTTTCCCAAATACACACACAATTGCTGACAAGATAAAAAACCAGCGAGTGCCTGGCAATATTACAAGGACACACATCACTTGTCGGACAATTGCAAATGCGAGGAGATACTTTGGTTACTGGCGGATCCGATGGATCAGTGCGGGTCTGGTCTTTGGAAAGGATGTGTCCGATTCACCGTCTCGCAGCCCATGATAATAGTGTGACGAGCTTGCAGTTTGACGACACGAGGGTTGTCAGCGGCGGTAGTGACGGCCGCGTCAAGATATGGGACCTCAAGACTGGGCACCTTGTCCGAGAACTCATTGCACAAGGCGAAGCAGTATGGCGCGTCGCCTTTGAAGAGGAAAAGTGCGTGGCACTTGCTCTGAGACAAAATCGTACAGTCATGGAGGTAAGCCGATCACGATGACTAGCTGTGTGACTGCTGGAATTATCTTATCCCTCTTTTTCCCCTTGTTTTTCCCCTTGGGTCCACACATCCACCCTTTACCCCCACCCCACCTCTCTTCAGCTTTTGGAATACATGCTCATATTACCATGTTTAGGTTTGGTCATTCTCACCGCCCGAGGAGCCATTGTGTGAACGGCCGCTGCCGCTCCGACCACGTGAGCTGCAAGACAACCATCAGTTACCCCTGAGCGCCATGGCAGTGGACTGCCTCGCCAGTGAATCAAGCAATGCTGGCCCAAGTTGCGAAGCTCAGGATATCGACATGCAGGATGCGACAACATCAGCAGCCGAACCCTGAGAGATGCGATCTTTTGATTCGACGACTATGAAGAACGGGAAACCGCAACATTAAAAACACAGTCAAGACGAAAACAAGGTCTTGACATCCATAGGGTTCGACACTACGGATACTTTACATAATGTCTATATGCTTTTCAACAATTAGCAAACAGTTGATAGAATTTTGGCGAGGGGTTCTTTATGGTAAAGCATGGGACAATAGGCGTTGCGTTTCTAAATTGTTTTGATACATGCATAGCTTTCGCCCAGGATAGGGCAAAACTGCGTTCCATAAAGTACCACATATAGGCATATGGCAACTTTTGCTGTGGGATTGGGTCGGATGTTTTTTTTTTTCCCTTTCACTTGTCTTCTTCTTTTCTTTTTTGGGTGTCAGAACGATTGAATGCAGCATTTCATCGTGAACTGGGTTATTATATACCATTATTAGCCATAATGCCATGATATGAACTACACACATGGCGCGTGACACCATATATTAAGAACCTATGCTCGCCATGCCGGATCCTGGCCGTAGCTGGTGATAGATTAGTGATAATTCTTAACAACTATAAGCAGTATTAGGTCTTCTTAGATATGTAAAATTGTTATATAATCTACAATAGCTGCCTATTTTGTCACCAGGATCGAGTCCGCGCAGCCAGGTAGGTACATACAGTGGGATGCAGATAATTTTCGCACAAAGGCAAGTATCGCAAATTTAGCCAGTTAACAGGCAAATTAAAAATCAACCGTGTTTTTTTCTTCTTTATAAGATTCAGTTCCTCCATTCGTACGAAAACTATCTGCATCCCACGTGTATGTAGTCAACCTGGGAATCCGCAAATGCTGCAGAATCCCTCCCAACGGTGCTGCTGTAGTGACCTACCTAGTAGCTGCCTGGGCGATCCCGGTGACAACCTGGTTTTGCTGTCGTAGATTCTATAACAATTTTTATCTACAAAAGGCTGTCATCAGACCTCAATCTGTCACGAGCCATGACCAGAATCCGGCGTGGCGTGCGTAGGCACCTTATCTGTTTCTTCAGCAAATGTCTATGGGGCTGTCGACTTAATGCAAACCTACAATCGCATCACGTGATCACAGAGCTATCCATTCTTTGGGCCTAGCGCTATCCAACAATGAGCTCAACGCTCAACACCTGAAATCTCGGAGCGGCTCCATGTCGTGCTTGGTCGCGCGCATCGATTATTCTTCCTTTTCCAGACTATCCTCCCGTCCACCCACCTCCTCATCCATTGAGCAGCGGCCCATCACCACATCGTTTGCGCCATGTTCTCCCGCGCTCTCCGAGTTCCCAGGGCGCTGCCTTTGCGCGCCAGAGTAGCCCCGACTTCCGCTGTCCTGGCCAAGCGATCTGTCACGACTGACGCAGCCTCTGCGTCTTTAGCAAATGGTGTTCCTGCGGTACGGAGATGTCTTGTCCTGTTTTGTGTTTTTTTTCTCTTCTTCTTTTTTTCTTGTTTTTATCTATGCCGGTCCCTCTTCAATCGGGGAGTGAAAAAAAAAAATGCGAGAATCGAGCGGAGAAAAACACAGAGAGGAATAATTTCTTTTCGCTTTTGTTGTTTTTCGCGTCTCATTTTTTTCTGGCCGGACTTGGTTGCTAATAAATTTTCTTCTTGTCGATCTAGTCCGAGGATGAGCCTTTCCAGGTCACTCTGAGCGATGAGAGCTTCGAGACCTACGAATTGGATCCTCCCTCGTACACTCTTGAGATGACTAAGAAGGAACTCAAGCAGATGTATAGCGACATGGTCGTCATCAGGTAATGATTTCGATGTCCGCTCGCATTACTTTATTTTTATTTTTATTTTATTTTGTGGAAAAACGCTCGCAGGAGGCTGATGATCCCATAGACAGATGGAAATGGCTGCCGATCGCTTGTACAAGGAGAAGAAGATCCGTGGCTTCTGCCACTTGTCTACGGGACAGGAGGCCGTTGCTGTCGGTATCGAACATGCCATCACCAAGGCCGACGATATCATCACCGCCTACCGATGCCACGGTTTTGCTCTGATGCGTGGCGGCACAGTGCGATCCATCATTGGTGAACTTCTCGGTCGACGCGAGGGTATTGCGTACGGCAAGGGTGGCTCCATGCACATGTTCTCCAAGGGCTTCTATGGCGGTAACGGTATTGTTGGCGCTCAGGTCCCCGTTGGTGCTGGTCTAGCTTTCGCCCACAAGTACAAGGATAGCAAGACTGCCAGCATTATTCTGTATGGCGATGGTGCCAGCAACCAGGGCCAAGTGTTTGAGGCTTTCAACATGGCTAAGCTGTGGAATCTGCCTGCGCTTTTCGGCTGCGAGAGTAAGTTGGATCCCTTTTTTTTTTTTTTTTTTTTTTTTTTTTTTTTTTTTTTTTTTTTTGAATTCGTGTTTTTTTCCTGTGCAGGTTCTCTCTCCAAGTGCGTGAATTATGCAATGGCTGATTTCGACGATGGTGCTTAGACAACAAGTACGGCATGGGTACTTCGGCTGCCCGCTCTTCTGCTTTGACCGACTACTACAAGCGCGGACAATACATTCCGGGTCTCAAGGTTAATGGCATGGATGTCTTGGCCGTCAAGGCTGCTGTCAAGTACGGAAAGGAATGGACTGCCGCTGATAAGGGCCCCATGGTTCTCGAATACGTCACTTACCGCTATGGCGGTCACTCCATGTCCGACCCCGGTACCACCTACCGTACCCGAGAGGAAATCCAGCGCATGCGTTCCACCAACGACCCGATTGCCGGACTGAAACAGAAGATTCTCGACTGGAAGGTCACGACTGAGGAGGACCTGAAGAAGATTGACAAGGAGGCTCGAAACCACGTCAACGCCGAGGTTGCCATTGCCGAGGCCATGGCTGTTCCCGAGGCCAAGCCGTCCATTCTCTTTGAAGATATCTACGCTCCTGGTTCCGAGCCCAGCTATATCCGCGGCCGTACCCCCGACGAGACCTACTACTTTGCCTAAAAATTCCCGACCTCGCTCTTTGAAAAAAAAAAAAAAAAACAAGGGCAGTTTGGACACGAAGCTTAGCCTAGGATTAGATAATATCAACCCCTACAGTACCTGATCTGATCTAATTTGATCTGACCTGACCTGACCTAACCTGCTCGGACCCGACCTGGCACCTACGTGTGGGCAGTTTTTTTTTTCTCATCGGGGTAAAGCCTTGGTGGACAGGCACGAAACAAAAAAGAGCTTAAAACTTTTTTATACTTAATGATTCCTTGGACTTTTTCGCTTTTTTTTGTACTATACTGCCTTTTGAAATAGAGAAAGGAGCGGGAAGCTCAAATATAAGCATGGTGTTTTTTCTTTGTCGTATGGCGGGGGTATTTCTGATTCTGATTTCTGATGCAGGAAGTACTTGACTCTCTTTTTTTGTACAATGCATCCACTGGAGGTGCCCAGTACTTTTGAAGTAGGCACATGATATGTCCTCCCTGTCCAGACAACACAGAACACAGCTGTGCAGGTACACAGCTGTGTGCCCACCACGTGACTTCACCCGCGTCGCGACTTGGTCTAGTGCGTCGCCAATTAACGCGCTTAGCTCCCACGGCGCGTCATGGATGCTCACAACCCATCACTGTGAGGTACTACTTTGCTGGGCAAGCAGGCACACAACGCACTTATACTCCCCAACGGCCTGTCGTCTAGGAACCTCAAGCAGCCTTCCGTCCTGCACCCATGTATTTGTCACAAATAGCTGCATCTCTTCACGCCGCACCACCAGCACTCCCGCGAATTGCCACCTCTAGATTCCATCAATCCGCCCTTCGTCCAACTCTCCGTGCATACGTGCCTGCTGCCCTCGCACTGACTACGAGCAGACGAGGCGCCGCGGCAGCCACGTTTGGGCATCTGCATCGATCGGCTTCATCGTCGGCATTGCTTGCGCGCCCGGGTGTGCTGGTCGGGAGGAGGGATTGGAGGATGGGGCCGCCGAAACAGGTGACGTTGGGGTATGTTAAGGGGCAGAGTACTTTGGGGTGCGTTGAGAAATGAAAAATGAAGAATGAAATGAAAAGAAGAAATAAAAAAAAAGAAAGAAGAAAGAAGAAAGAAGGAAGAAGCAAGAAGCAAGAAAGGAAAATGGGAAATAATCATTTATTATTATTTTTATTTGATATATCTTTGTCAAGAATACAACTGACTTATTTTCCCCGTAGCAAATTCTTTGGCGCAAAGAATCCGCCACTACAACCACAACAGACGAAGCTGACGTTTGCGACGAAAAGTGCAACCCCAATCGTGAAGAGCCCTGGCGAGGGCGACAAAGATGCGAGTGCTAAGGAGAATTCAGATCCGGAGCAGCAGACAGGGGATGAGGAGTCTAAAAAGAGGACCCGGGGACGGGTGCCGAAGCAGAAGGATACGGAGAACATGGCAAAGAGTGAGGAGGATGAGGATGAGGGGCCGGTGGTGAAGCGGCCGAGGCGGAGTCGGGTCAAGGTGGAGGAGGAGGAGGAGGCAGAAGATGAAAAGGCAGAGAAGGGCCGGGCTGGCAGAGTCAAAAAGGAAGAAGAAGAAGAAGCAGTTCCTAAAAAGGTAAAAGGTGCAGCTTCGAAAAGCAAAAAGGAAAAAGGCGCAGTTTCCAAGAAAAAAGATGGAAAAGACGTCAAACAAACCAAATCACCAGTCGAGTCGACCGGCATCAAAAGGGAAAAATCACCGACAGACATGGACGGTGACGGCAAGGTCAGAGACCAAGACGACGAGAAAAAGGCTTCGGAGTCGTCTTCGGAGTCGTCTTCCGAGGCAGAAGACGCTGGCCTCGATGAGAAGCCAAAAATTGCGGCCAAGGCCAGACAAAAAGTGCAGAAACAGCTCAAGACGAAGATCGATAACCACCCGTATCCCGACTGGAAAGCCGGGAGTCCTGTACCGTACGCCGCGCTGTGTGAGACCTTCTCGCTGATCGAGATGACGACGAAGCGATTGATCATCATGGAGCACTGCTCCTTGTTTTTACGACAGGTCATGCGACTCACCCCCAACGATTTACTTCCGACTGTCCTGCTCATGATCAACAAGCTCGCTCCCGATTACGCAGGCATCGAGCTCGGCATCGGCGAATCCCTCATTATGAAGGCCATTGGCGAGACCACAGGTCGCAGCGTGCAGGTCATCAAGGCGGACCAAAAGGAGATTGGCGACCTGGGTTTGGTGGCCGTCAAGAGTCGATCCACCCAGCCGACCATGATCAAGCCCAAACCCTTGACTGTTCGAGGCGTCCACCAGGGTCTGATGCACATCGCCACCGTGGCTGGCAATGGTGCGCAGGGCAGAAAAGTGGACGGCATCAAGAAGCTCTTGTCTGCGGCGGATGCCTACTCGACAACCAAAGCGGACATCACCAAGGATAAGGGTGGACCCAGCGAGGCCAAGTATATTGTTCGGTTCCTCGAGGGCAAGCTGCGGCTGGGTCTTGCGGACAGGACTGTGCTTGTTTCTCTGGCGCATGCTCTTGTTTGCCACGAGGCGGGTCAGAAGGGCAAGATTCCGAGCACGGCGGAGATGGAGAATGGGGAATCCATTCTCAAGACAGTGTACAGGTACGTCGGCTCGATTGGTCTAAAAGAAAATAAAGAGAGAAGCAGAGAATAAGGAAGGAGAAAAAGAAAGAGAGGGGGGAGCTGGAGGAATAGAAATTCTTACACTTGATTATGTCCAAACTGACGTCTTCTAGTGAGCTGCCCAGCTACGATGCCATCATTCCGGCGGTGCTCGAGCACGGCATCGCCAAACTGAGGGAAAACTGCAAATTACGACCCGGTGTTCCGCTGAAGCCCATGCTGGCGAAGCCCACAAAGGCCATCACAGAAGTACTGGACCGCTTTGACGGCCAGAATTTCACATGCGAATACAAGTACGACGGCGAGCGAGCCCAGATCCATTACGTGGCCAAGGACGCCCCGCAAGAACTGAGCCAGGACACAGCCGGGGCTGCCAAGGCAGCTGCCGATGGCGTGGCCAGCATATTTTCTCGAAACTCGGAGGACCTGTCCAAGAAGTACCCCGATATCCTCGCCAAACTACACACCTGGGTCAAGAACGACACCAAGAGTTTCGTGCTCGACTGCGAGACGGTGGCTTGGGATGTGCACGAGAAGAAAGTGCTGCCGTTCCAGCAGCTCATGACGCGAAAGAAGAAGGACGTCAAGCTCGAGGATGTCAAGGTCAAGGTCTGCGTGTTTGCATTCGACTTGCTGTACCTGAACGGCAAGCCGGTCGTGGAGCAGCCGCTGCGGGAGCGCCGCGAGCTTCTTCACCAGTCGTTTTCGCCCGTTGAGGGCGAATTTGCCTTTGCCACGTGCATGGATGGGCAGGAGCTCGATGAGATTCAGGTCTTTCTCGACGAGAGTGTCAAGGCTTCTTGCGAGGGCTTGATGGTCAAGATGCTGGATGGGAAAGAGAGTGGATATGAGCCTAGCAAGCGAAGTCGAAACTGGCTGAAGGTGTGTTTTGGCCTTTGTCCCTTTCTTTCTTTCTTTCTTTCTTCACTTTTTTGACCAGTTTTCCCCGCTCTCTCTCTCTCTCCTTTTTTTTTTCTTTTACAAAAAATTCCACTGACGCATAATAACCCCCCTAGGTCAAAAAAGACTACCTCGCCGGTGTAGGTGACTCCCTCGACCTCGTCGTTCTCGGCGCCTACCACGGCCGTGGAAAACGCACATCCGTCTACGGCGCCTTCCTCCTCGCCTGCTACAACCCCGCAACAGACAGCTACGAAACCGTATGCAACATCGGCACCGGCTTCTCGGAACAAGTCCTCGAGGAACTGCACACGCAACTATCCCAGATTGTCATTGACCGCCCCAAACCATTCTACTCGCATTCCACGGTCAACCAGCACCAACCCGACGTGTGGTTCGAGCCGCGCTACGTGTGGGAAGTCAAGACGGCCGACTTGACGCTCAGTCCGCGCTACAAGGCCGGCTGCAAGGAGGGCGTCGACCCCGCGGGCGACAAAGGCATCAGTCTCCGCTTCCCGCGCTTCATCAAGATCCGCGAAGATAAGAAGCCCGATGAGGCGACGAGCAGTAGGCAAGTGGCAGACATGTATCGCAAGCAGGAGAGCGTGGCTAAGAACAAGGGACCGGCGGTGGATGATGACTTTGAGTATTAGGGGGGGGGGGGGGTGTAGGAGTGTTGCCCTGCGAAGTCTTGGGCCTAGGTCTGATGTATTTTTTATAATAAACTATAGCACATGAATGCCTCGAGTTTATAT